>CAIGRF010238599.1:15702-32218 GCA_903798235.1 Fraxinus ornus
TTTTTTTTTTTTTTTTTTATGTAAATTACATGCTTGGAATTAAACAGATAAAGAAGGGAAATAGAGTATATAAATAGCTTTAATTAAAATTTCGCCGTTAGTTACCACTTTATTGCTCAATTATCAAGTTTGTCTTTGAACTTTCATTATATTATAGTTGAAAAACTAGTCTGGCGACAGAAAATCACTACTGAAATAGCACATGCAAGACATGTGAAATACTAATATGAAGGGAAAAGTGGTAAAACAAAATTGATTTTCACAAAAATAAAAATAAAAATAGGAAGAATAATTATTCCATTCGATTCGATATGATAATCCAACGAACATTTGATTATTAAATTCATATCCGATTTGCTATGTTATCGGATATTCGATCCAATAACCCAATCTGAAATTAAAGAAAAAAATACTTTTCTACGTTTTTTTTTTCATTTAGGCTTTGTCTAGATCACCTAGCTCGAAGCCTCCATGTCTCATTACGCATTACACTTTTCAGAATACCATGTACACGTGAATTGACTTTCTTATTATTTTTATGTTTTGAATTTGACAACATTTTTTATTCTAAATTTCTTTTCTTTTTTTGCTCATTTATTTATTTTAGTGACAAATAACATACCATAAAAATATTTTACAGACTCAACTATATATAACAAATTAGATCGAATTGATATCGAATCGAATTAACATATATCAGTATTTCATCCATTTACTTAATGGATTATCGAATTCTGATCTTGATCAGGTTATCTGACTAAGACCCTAAATCCATTAATTTTATCATATTTGGATCAGAATCTAATCTATTGACAGCCCTAAGCTCCTAGCTACGGTAGCTACTAGCTAGTTGTGCATTAACCTATTTCTTTCATACTAACTCAATTTCTTTACTTTCTCTAACAATAAATCTGATATGAATTGTATGGACACACATTTGTTGCTAGACTAAGATTTTGAAGAGCAATTTTTCTTTTCTATTCGTTTTTCTCCTTGTTATTTTATTTTTCTTTATACTTAATTAATAAGAATATGGTATCTTTTAGTGTGTGAGTGTACACATATATAGACAGAATTTTGTACTATTGACTAGATGTGACTAATGAAATGTTAAGGACCATCTTGCTTCTTTCTAAAATTTAAAGATTAATTTGTAATTTGAAAAAAAAAATCCTTATTTACGTAAATATACATGTATGAATGGAAACAGAGAGCTTTGCAAAAGACCTTAAAGAATAGCGACCGCAATTTAACAACAAAAACAGATTCAATGAGAATAAGAACGTGAATGATGAATGGCACATTATCAAATACTGGTAAAATATCAACAATAAAACGTTCTCACGTTTTTATGCTCAACTCCACATATTTGTATTGATTCAATGAGAAGATCAGTTAAAGGCAATCACTGAATTTTCATCCTTAAGACTGACAATCTTGTATCGAGGGCATTTTTTAAAGTCTATCGAATTTGTATAACTATCCTTCATAGACTTTAAGAGAAGGTCGGAACGAGACGAGTTGTTGATCATGATGATACGTTTTAAGTGGAAGTGAAGTTACAACTAAAGCATTCTAATAGACGCAGACGAACTACATTCCCACATGACCTCATCATTATGATTAGTCTCTCCTATTTTATTTTTCTACTCTTTGACAACATGAATACCCATTATTAAATAACTCTTTGAGAACATTAAAAAACCAAAGCGAAGAGAGAGAGAGAGAGAGAGAGAGTATTGGATTAATCTACTTTGCAAGAAGGAAAATGACATAAAGGTTAACGTGTATTTGGCAGCAGATGATTGGATGGAAAAATTGACCGTGTTTTATACTGTCCAACAATAGGATACAATATGACATTATGTCAAGAATTATGTTAAGGTATCTGACATTGTAGCATGATGTAAAGTACTTAGAAGTTCCGCCTTAAAATAAATTTTGTTGATCGATAATGCTGCCATAAGAAATTTATAGGAATGTTATGTGCTTACATGAGCACTTAAAAAGAGTCATAGTTAGGAAGTACACCTTAAAAATTATGAAGATTAAAAAAACGAAAAATTTATATTCTAAAAATACTTCTTGAATTATTTCACATGTAAATTTCTTGAGAAGAGGGCACAACCTAGAGAGGCTTACCAAGTAAAAAGTTCCATCAATTTTCACTTCATCCACAGTAGATGTACATTGGCAGAAATCTTCAGAAACTAGGATAATCAAATATCAATCCTGGTGTGGAAATTCTGCAACAATCAAAACAACAATATGTTTATCTAGTGCTAGAAATCTTCAGAAACTAGGCTAATCAAATATCAACCCTATGTTTATCTAGCGCTAGAAATCTTCAGAAACTAGGCTAATCAAATATCAACCCTCCTGTGGAAATTCTGCAACAGTCAAAGCAACATTAGGTTTGTCCATTCTAACAATTTCATGCGAGATGGTTCATAGTAGAAGGTACGGGTTCTTAATATAATCAAATAGGATATAAATACCCATTATAATTCAATTAGAAACTTGAATAATACATATTTTAGAGACCATCGCAAACTATTTAACCTAAGTTAGTAAGATCTCTAATGACATTGATTGTGTTAAAAAGTAAAAACAATCAATCATATAAATTGCTTCGTTGGAAAACCCGTTGTCGGACTTGATTAATTGCCCTTTGTTGTTGTTAGAATTGCGTGGGGAGCCATTGGGCAACTAGAAAAATCCCGGTCTCGCTTATGGAAAGTGTAATTGGTATTCATGTAATCGGTTTAATAGGTATTTTCTTTTATGGTTCATATTCCGGATTGTGTTTAGGTTTTTATTGAGTAACAAGTAGTTTCAAATTTAGGGATTTATTCGAAATATTAAATAACTTGATTTATAATAATGAAGTCAATTATGCGGGTCTTCCAAAAAGGGATTAAGTGATCTCGAAAAATATTTTCAACCAACTCCAATTCTTTTACCTATTAACATCTTAGAAGATTTAACTATTGGCAGGAGGCCCACGGGCACTTCTTCGAATTTCGAAAAGGAAGAGTAAACCTCACCGATTTTTTAAGTAGATCAGTTTCGGGTAAATGGAGCTGCCAAGGGAAAGATGAATGATTTCCCAACATATTGTACTATTGTTCTTAACAAGATTGGCTTTTAAAGTTTGAATCCCCAAGTCTTACTCTGGTATCAAAGTCTATAATCTCAAACAAGGAGTCGAATTTCAAGATAGATGTTCTTAAGCAAGTCACCATCTTACTAGGGCATGTTAAGAGACCCATATCGGTTAAAGATAATATTAATAACCAACATTTTAGGGCTTGGACTACTCCCCTTTAAAAAATTAACATTTTAAGATGGTATCTCAAGTGTTAAAAAGCAATGTGAAAAAAAAAAAAAAATTGTTTGCATGCTAGTAGCTTCATGAATCAGCAAGCTCTACTTCGTACATTGAGAGACAAGTTGTTGGTTGTTGGAGAATTGGTCGTGGATGAAATGCAGGTCAATGGCAACATGCTTCATCCAAGAGCGGAGAGCACGGTCGGCACTTAAATGCGTAGCTCCTACATTGTCATGTTAAATAGCACGAATGGAGGGAACTATGACTTAAGAGTAAGTTGTTTATCCAATTGACTTCAGCATCGGTAGAGGAAAAAGTACAAATATCGCGATTTTGCTACTTAAAACTCAAACCAATGGTATTGGTGCCTTAGAAAACATTGTAGGCTAAGGTTGGAGTACGATGACTGGGTTTCGGCCAAATCGGTATCGGTACATGCAAAGAGAATAAATGGGCACCTTTGCCAAATGAGAAACCCACAATAGACCTTTCAAGTATTACAATACTCGATTTACAGTCCAATGAAAGGTTGTAATACGATAAATGGATTTTAAGAGTTATTAACTTCATAGGACAATGTCATATCTAGTGAATGAGAAATATTAAAAGGCATGTACTTTAAATTGTTTAGGATCAATTGGTGTTCTAGCGTCAATGATTTTACGAGATTCATCGGGGAATAAAGGAGGTAGATTTCTTTAACGTCCTATAATATTTGTTTCGTTGAGTAAATCTCAAGTGTATTCTTGTTACAAAAGAAAAACACTCATTAAGATTGGAACATGTTCAACTTCAAGAAAATGGCTAAGAGATATTAAGGATGAACACCCTTTTTGTTGGACATCTTTAGAAAGGAGGTTATGTTAAAAGGCATGAACATCAAGTTAGCACAAGGTCAATGATAGATAACGGTGTTCAAAATAACACAAATCATAATAGTGCTACAACCGGACTAAAGGTTTCCGCAAAAAATCTACTCCAAGTTTGTGAATGCCCTTGGCAATTCGATTTTGTATATCGCAATGAATCAATTGAAATGGTATTTGATTTAGTATATTCACTTCCAACCAACTACATTTTGTGTGGTAGGAGAGGGAATGGAGTTCTAGGTACAGCTGCGAAGAAGAGTACAACTCAAGAAAGGGAGCCATTGATGTGGCACAACTAGTAAAGTTAGGCTTTAGGATGATGATGTTGAGATCATGGGAGTTGGTTGCTTATGGGATGAGGTACAAACATTATTTAAAAAAACTATTTGAAGCTTGCGCCTTAAATCTCACCTTATGTAAGGCTTTTATAAAAACCTCCTCGCCCTTTAAGTTCCATTTGCGATGCTTACGCATCGACTTAGTGAAGCTTACCCTAAGCCTCAAAATAATTAAATTGTTTGCTCGTTTCTCTTGCATTTTCTGGAAATTTTATTACTAGCCTTAGCCTTTTGGGCTATTTTCTATTATTTGAATGTTTTATTTATGTTATTTTGGCAAGTATCTTAACATAAGCCAAGAGGCTGATCATTTTGAGGCTTATGCCATAAAGCTCGTCGAGGTTTACCCACTCTCACTGAGGAAAAATGCATCGGTACCTGATTAAGCCTGATTAAACATTAGATAAGAGAATGAAATCTTGGAGTGATTAGATTAGATAATAAAAGTTCCGATGAAAAACTACGGTGGAAAACAAAGATTTTTCAAGTAGATGGACCATATCCATATCATTTGAGGTCTATGCGTAGGGATGAAATTAAAAGTTAGCCACTCATAGTTGTTGTCACTACTTTAGCTTTAGACCTAAGATGTCAAGTACTCAGATACATCACAAAAATGAGTTCAAAAAAATTCAATAGAACATTATTTTGATGCACAATTGAGCTATGTATAGACATTCTTCTAAATTAAAGGAGCGCATGAAACATTGTTGAGTTAAAAAGGAGTGTGTGAATCAAAAGTATTAAAGCCAACATGAGCTATGAGAATGCCATCATCAGTTCCAACCATAATGTTCATATTACCATCATATTTAGAATGGATTGGAAATCTTGGAGAACGGATGTATGTGGTGAGAGGCAACCACGTCAACAACCCAATTGGAGCGACGCTTTTGTAGTGTGCCTTTTGACTCAGCATAAAAACGCGAATGATAATAAATGGTTCTTGCTCGTAACACATGAACAGGTGTTGCTCGAGTTTCACTCATATGGACACGAGCGAATTATTGGAATCCACCAAATAACGAGAAAACTGAAATATTATTTATCAAAAACGAATGTAGGTTTTTCAAACTCTTAAAAATTATTTAAAGAGTCAAAAGGAATCCTAATCAAATTGAAATCCTAATTATGTAGATAAATCGAAATAAAATAAAAAACTGTAAAAAAGACAAAAATAACATAAAACTAACTTATAAAAATGAAAACACTAAAACGGACACCTAAACAATGGAATATAACCCTGAAAGTTTGACAATGTTGGCCAAAGGCGAATCATCACCTAAAGAAATGTGCAGAATCAAATAAACATTTTCGAATTGTACTCACTCGCGAAAATTTGACACCCAAGCTAAAAGTCATGAGCGTTTTCATACATCCTTCTTAGTTTTTTCTCTTTTTCAATTGATTTATGATTTTCTCCTCTAACTACTCCGCATCACCTTTCTTGTCAAATAGTTGACAAATAATTTTGGGTTGAGAGTTTCAATGATATTGATTAAACTTACGAGGCCACTGGGATTGAACATGGTGTGGATAACCTTGGTTGAAGAAAGCTTTGATAGCCATGTTGGTTGCAACTACCTTGCTAGGTTTGGAGATTATTTCCAAAGTTCAGATTGAATAGTCTGAATTATCCACTGCCCAATTGTTGTCATTCGCCCCTTTTATATGATGTTCTTTGATAGAGTTGGGCAGGGATCATCGTTTGGAACTGTAACTTTCTTTATTGTTTCTCTTCGCACCTACAACTCTCAGTTGAGCAATTTGTTAAGCTCCTCAAAGAATATCGGAGATTAAAGAATCATGAGCACGAATGGCAGCAACCATTTCTTTGAATCTCCCAAGTCCATTAAGAACATGGATGACAATTTCTTAATTGCTTAAAGGGTCCGATTAAAGTTAAAGTGGATGGCGTTTTTGATAGACTTCATATACTCAGCAATTGACTTCCTTCTCAATTTAGAGAATGAAGAAGTTCAAGCATGCGAGTTTGAGTCTGGTTGGCAAACAAGGTCTCCAGCAGCATTTGATGATCTCATCGCATCCACGACATGTGATCTTGATTAGCGACGGTCAGGGAAAAGTCAGAAAATGACATGGTTTTCCAGTGGACACATTAATCTTCTCAAATTCAAATCCACTTTCAAGAGATCAGAGCTCTGGATTTTGTAGGTCTAGTCTCTAACAGATGTAATCATTTGAGAGAAAAGGTCTTTCTCTGTTCATGCAGTACTAAGTCCGTGTTTGGGCTATATTAAAATGAGATTTTGGAGGAAAATGTGTTTTGAAATAGTGGTTTTTTTTGGAAAATGTGTAGTTAAAAAATAAGAAAAAGCTTTGGGTTTACATGTAACGTTATTTTATGGGAGGAGGTGTTGTTGAAAATGAATTATGGGAAAATGGAGTCCAAACACGGGATAAGTTTTAAGGAACTTATCTAAACATTTTGGGGAACAAAAAGTTACTATTTAAGTAACTTTTACATAAAGTTTAGTACTATTAGCTATATAGTATCAGAAAAGCCACTTTGACAGAAGATAACGTCCAAAAGCAGTGCCAGAAAGGTATGCAGCGGGAGGAGATTGAATGGAAGAGATGATTGTGTTATAAGCTGTCCAAGAAAGCCAAGTGACATTATGTAAACCTTTAAGTCAAGTGGTACATGTAGCATGGTCCATATAGTATATATTAACTTCCACTACCTAGCAATTATTTTTACAATTATTCTAGGAAGAACTCTGCAGGTTCTGCCTATAAAGCAAGCCAACACCACTCCGCAAAAGCTAAGTTTCCAGCGTCAAAACCATTGTCCATATAGGTTCTGCTACCCAGCATAAATATCCATGAAACAATTTTTAAACCTATGAATTACTAAACTTCCATAAATGACACTTGAAATTTTATCGTTCTTCAAACTTACTATGTATGCATGCAAATATGCACACACTTGAAGAATATTAAGAATAATGCAGCTTGATGACATTTGGATAAAAGTCTATTTCTACAAGCATATGCAACTCCCACTAGCATTTCAGACAAAAATTAGAAAATGTGCATGATGACTATTAATTCTTATGCTCATCATGATGCAGGAAGTACCAGATATAATGGCTAAAAACTCACTGCCAAATTACTTGCGTCCTTCAGCTTTCTTTTAATGGAACTAACAAAATAAGTAAAAACTTGTAACTTTGAAGATAAGTACACAATATGTTGGCAAAAAATGGATGCATTTGTTAACATTTCATTCATTAGGATTTCAAATTTTCATCTCCATGCTAGTCTAAGGAATGAATAACTCAATCTAGTCTTAACTATGCAAGTAATTTTAGAAGGCTTAGAAAACCCTTTACTGAGGACTAGTACCCTGTTATTCTTCTTGATGTTTTGGGACCCTATAATTCTATGTATATATAATCTTGGGTGGATTTCTTGGTTGGATAGCTGTTTCTTTCTTTTCTTTCTTCTTCCTCTGTATATTGCTTGCCTCCAGTTTCTTTCTTTAATGAAATTTTGGTTTACCAAAAACTCGATATAAACCAATGTGATGAATATAATGATTATTATGACTACAAGTATAATGTTCCAGATAACCTATGACATGATGTAAGATCCTATCATTATTGGTCTTATTTTGGACCCCAGTATACAAGTAAAATCTGACTTCAATTTAGGAAACTAATTATTTTGCAAAATGTCTTCCTAGTTCTGGAAAAGGGAAGCAGAAAGCCTGAGAAGACAGCTGCAATACTTGCAAGAAAGTTACAGGTATGTTCGTTTCTAAAGTAACAAATAGCACCCAATATCAAAGTAGCAGATTAAATAGACGAAGGCAAAGACTGAAGAGATAACAGTCGAAATATAAACGACAATGTCTTATCTCAATGACGAACAGGACCTAGATGGAGATAACTAAGTGACGAGGTAGTACCTGGCCCAAAGTAGTGTAGGATAAAGTGTCATTGCAATTTCATATGTTTCACATATAGGACTAAACACAAGTTTGATTGCGTATCTGCATTGACCCCACGCATCACTATATGGCCAAACGCCTCGACAACAGCAGATATTTCCGCTCTAATACCATGTTAGCAACTATAAGTGAATATAATTGAGATAGAAACAATGAAAGGAATAATAAGGCTTCTCTTACTAGGAAGGTTTAGGATCCGACGCTCTTTGTCCCCTCCAAAATACTTTGTATTTTTACTTCGTCTAATCAGCTAGGAGGAGTTCATGGCTATAAGGAAATGAAATTAACTAGATAAACACATGTTGGATAAATGAAGAGAATAGATATGGAGATACTTCCAAGTAATTCTTCAGGTATCAGAAAATCTCATACAGATAGTTGAGGAAATGTTCGCATAGGCCAAGAACATACCATATAACTCTGTCATGATATGTGCAGGAAACTTTTGGGAGAAGAACTTTCTGGATTGGGCATTGTAGATCTACGAAATCTGGAAAATCAACTAGAAATGAGTTTGAAAAGCATCCGGATTCAAAAGGTCAAGAGGGTTTTGCCTAACATAATAGTTGATTAGCAGTTCTGTGGCTTCTGATATATTAAGTACATGAAAATTCACAATAATTGCTCTTCATCACAGGAGCAAATTTTAACGGATGAAATCAAAGAGTTAAACCAGAAGGTCCTATTGGAAACACAGTTAGATATTCCAATTTTTGTATTCCATTGATGTTTAAACTCAGGAATGACTTCATCAAACTTGTTGCAGGGAAATCTCATGCATCAAGAAAACATAGAGCTGTATAAGAAGGTAAGCCTCATCTCTCAAGAGAATGCAGGATTGCAGATAAAGGTATTGGAAGACTGACAAACTTTGACAAATAAAAAAGCACTATTCTTGCACATTTAGCTACATAGGCAAAATAATTTCCAGGCTGAACTTAGTCATAGGTTTTGGTCCAGGTTTATGGCTCAGGAGATACAAACACAGCAAACAAGGTTCCGCACATAACACATGGAATCAGTCATGGTTATGATTTGCCCATACCTGTCAATCTCCAGCTAAGCCAGCCACTAGCAGAGAAGAATGACACACCAGCAACTGGTATCAAATTGGGGTAATTCTCTCTTCAAGATATCCATGTCTGATGGGTAGCTATTGCTCTCTAAGCTTACTTTTCTACTTCCTGTCCATATTAACCCTGGTAACATTATATTTTGGCGCTGAAACAGGCTAAAACTGCATTAGTTGTCCAGATGACAGCTCCATACATATCGATTCTGCTGCAAAATTCAAAAGAACAGGCTTCAATCAATAACATTTCACAGTTGCGCAACAAGAGGAACGTCGATAAAGCATCAAAACCATCCAATTTTGGTTCGACAGATGGAACAGCTTTAGAATCTTCAGATAAATACAGCCATGTAAACTAGTACTAATACTGTGCATACGGTTTTCTCTAGCTAAAATGTTTTTGGTCGTTAATGATTGTGATTCTGGTACTTTAACCGCTTGATTTAATAAATATGTCGAACCATTTAATATCTGGACTGTCATGCTGTGTACTCTGCAAAATGAAATGGTTTGTTGAAGTTTCTTGTGGATATAAAATGCACATGTCCTACCTCAGAAAACAATCTCTCGCAATTTGCAAGTAATCTATGTGTATTGAATAAACATAACTTCAGTTTCAAAAGATATAGCAATTTGCAGCAAGAAGGTTCTATGAACAAGTAATGCCATGTTACGAGAGGAATATAGGTATGTATCATATATGGACCTTAAGGGATGAAAATGTCTTATATGCAATATAATTCCATTTCTGTAATATTTAGGATACAAAAGAACCATAAGTTCCACATAATTAAGATATGGATAAAGCTATCTGTACAGAACAGATGGCGTGCATCTGTCGACCAATTTGAATTGCAGAAATTCAAACCGGTCACGCACGCATCTGTCGAGCTACCTGTACATGCTTTCTACAAAAGTAACTTTTAAGCACAACCAAACCTGTTTTGACAGGATGAATGGTAATTTGGGATTAATTGGAAGACTGATTGGAATGCATTGTTCTATAAATATTATGAGTAATGAAGCATGCACAATCAATTCAACAGCAAAAGATCGTCATTACAGAAGTTGATGTTGAGTGTTATTTTTCCCTTGCTTGAACATTTATTAGTATAAATTAGCCAACAAACCAAGATTGAGCATTCCGAGTTCAATAACTATGCCTAAAAGTGGAAATTTGGATTTTGCATGACTATAACAAATTGATGCAATTGAATGTAAAAGATTGCACATGCGGAGAGTGTACAGTTCAATGGTTAAGAATTCATATCCTGCGGGCTATACAGGTTAGTTATCCCATTATATTTTCTCCTCCCTAAATTTGTACTCAAGCACCCAAATAAATGTTCGGTGAATTTACATTATAAGAATAAAAAGAAAGGAGTATCAAATCTCAAATTTTCTATTTTGTTATTGTTCCATTAAGAATCAGAGACTAACAGCATTTAGAATTTCAATCAGTGTTCGAAGAAGGAAGTTCCTCATAATTGGTTCATGTCAACTACTCAATTCAGAAAAAGAGAAATACTGATCAGTTTCTGGTTTTGAAGAAATCCGTACTTGGTCCGGAACTAGTTTGCTTGCAGGTAAACAAAGCAGTAAATTTGTAACTTCACCATCAAAAGAATAAGTAAACAGCCCCTTCAAATTTACCATTGGCCATTTTACCTAAAACTAGTTTTAACTGATCAACTCCCTAGACTGCTCACCAGCTCTCCTAACTCCTCAGTCCTAAACTATCCTTCCCTCCTTCCTGAATCTACAGTTAAGCAACCGGCTAAGCGTTTCTGTAAATTAGCATGATAAGGAGAAAAGGAAAAAGGAAAGACTAAAATCCAATTTTTTCCTTTTTGCTATTATTTCATTAAGAATCAGAGATCTAATGCATTTGATATTTCAAGCTTCATTAAAAGAAAGAAATCATAAACCAACTATGCCGATTACACAATATAGAGAAACTATTTTAGATTTTGAAGATATTTGATATTCATTTCCTTACCTGTAGTAATACCAGATTTTTAATTTAAATTTAAAAAATAAGTAATATATCCCTTCAGCATCACTGCTGACCATTTTAAGTTTTTCCAATTTTGACTCACTCCCCACCAGGTCCCATCATTCATTAGTCCTGGCCACCCTCTTCAATTCCCAAATGTCTAACCCAGACCGTTGAGGCCACAATGATAGAACGTATCTTTCTAAATCTCGAATACAATCAATAAACTAGGCGTGCTTATCTAAAACGTAATGTAAAAAGCATAACAATTAACCACTCGGATGGAAAAAAAAAAAAAATAGACGACCTACATTTTCATCATTTGTGTACACCAGAAAGACCTGTGCTAAATCTCAATGTTCAATGTATAATTTTGATTTCATCAAGTCATAAGTCTTGGGCTTCATTTCTTGTATACTCCTCCAATATGGGACAACATATTCTCACACTTTGTGCACATTGTGATCCTTACGAGGCTACCCTTCGTAATGAACCTTCAAAGCTTAAATGATGCCCTTGTGTCTACTCTCCTTACTACGTGAATTGTACATGGAATAAATAAGGCATAGTTGAGCTGGAACATGTCTGCCAAGTATCCAAATGTTCAATTCATCAAATGTCAAGATTTGGATAACATAAATACGGCAAATATTTTTCCTGTCTAGAATTGTAAGTCTTAATTTTCGAATTGATACATATGTAAAATGTTTAGGCAAGAATTGAAAATGTGAGTATGTTGTGTATCCTTTTCATGTTTACCGTAAAACAAAGGTCAATTCTTGATAACATTGTGTACTTTTAAACATGAGGATTGTGTCTTGTACTTCAAATGGGGCATTTTTTGGAAGGAAAATAGTAATTTTTGGAGAGAGGTCACTATTTGTGGACAAATCTAGAACAGCATTAAGATTGTTCAATGTGAACAAATGGAATATATTTTGCTAGAATAAATCAACCATCTTTGACATAAGTAGGATAATCTATATAAATGATCTACCCATTGTACAATACACCAAGACATAAGGAAGTGTGAGAACTCTTTAATTGAAAAGAGCATATTCGATTATATTTCTTTTTGCAGTTGATATTTGTGTAGGAGATCCTCATAAGACTTGGTGCCCATTAATTTTCTCTATAGATTTGGTGCTCACAGCCACATCCTCTATGGATGTAATTATCGTGGCTCTGTCCAATACTGAAAATAACGTACAAATCCATCCTCATTGAAATATTACCTTAAAAGGAACTTTATCGTAGCTAAAAGAACACTTTCCAAACAATACAGAAATATAATATTGCTGAGGGAATGATTTTGCAATATGAACCTTTAACCTTCACCAAATTGAAGAAAGCAAACCCATTACACTCTCATAGGCACATAACCCAACTATAGTTCCAGCCCACAACACTTCGTGTGAGTTTCACTTTCAACGCTTAATAAGTGGACAAATGTTCAGTTGATCATCTAGACAAAGTGAAAATTGACAGACCAAATTTGAAGAAGGCTAGCCCTCACAACCAAATTCTTAAGAGCACGTAATTTATGATGCACCGACACTGACGTCAACATGCGAATTTTCAAAAAAGTACCTATACGATAACATTGCCGACAAGTTGATTAATTTTTTCATTTATATAGGGGTTGTTTGAGCTCCATTTTTTTTTTCAAAAAATGTATTTTGAAATAATGTTATAATAGAGAATGCGTAGTTAAAAAATAAGTAAAAATTTTGGATTTGCGTGTAATATTATTTTATTGAAAAATGTATGGCTAAAATGGGGTCAAATCATTGTTCAAGAATGTATTTTTATAGAAAAATAGGGCTCAAACAAAAGCGCAGTGTAAATTTAGTTTTATATGTGTTAGTAATTTTTCTTGTTGAAATCTTTTAAATACAAGTACCTATTTGTTATTTAATAATAACATTAAGTTAAAAATATATAACATTTCTAATAAAAAGGAAAAATGACCATGATAAAGTATTCGAGTAGTGGAGGTATTCGACACGTGTTGGACACAGATACTAGTTGAAGTGTTTGTACAGCATAGCACGCGATCATGATATTGAATCCAAGTAGAGTGTTAAAGGGCACCAAGTCTCAAGATATATGGTTGCCACCAGTAATACGACTTCACTTTTTGAGAATAACTAACACCAATTATTGCTATTGAAATATAATAATCTAGTAAAACATCAATTACAAAAGAAATTGAACAAAGTTTGTTAAATGTTACATGTGTCTTAACTTACTACAAAGTCACTCTAGTAAATTCAAAAGAGCAATATATAAGCTTTATGGTTTTGGGACTATTATTTAAGTAAAGGTTCCAAAAGCGATAGATATATGTTGTTTCTTGGCACTCTCTTTCTATATTGTTTCAACCTAGGCCATACGATATCCATATGCTACACCATCAGAGACTAGACTAGGACCTGGAATAAACATCACCTTAGATAAAGGTGGCTTGTTCAAGAAATCAAACCAAAATGCAACCAAAAGAAAAGTTGGTTATAGATGGTGCGACGTTCATGCTAACGATGAAATTACCCTCTATTAATGGATTATCTACTTTAAAGATATCAATTGCGGAAGGAAACAAAATTCATGCTCTTTTCGTTGAAAAGTTCTCACAACTTCATTAAGTGTAGGTCAGATATGTAAACTTAAGAGACCTGCTAATGGTACATAATTGATGTAGGATTTTTATAAAGGCTATAGGTCCAATTTTCTAACACCACGTTTGAAGGAACACCAATTCCTTATCGAATCATTCCACAGCAAAAGACCTATATAAGAGGATCCCTAGATTGTTAAATTCATTTTTACAAATCAATTACTAAGATTACTATGTTGCTCACACTCTCGATTGTTTCAAACTTAAGCATTGGAGGTTCATCGTCTTGACCCAAAAAATTCACATCTAGATTGTAACACCGACTCTTTACCAATCCAACCTGAAGCCCAAGACTAGCATAAGACCCTTGGGCAATTAAATCTCATTTTGATCTATTACTGGTACTATCATATTGCCCTCAACATCAACCATTCCTGATCTGAGCATTAGATGGCCATCATCAACAATGATAAGAGAATTACCTTCTTTATTGTCAATTGAAGATCACCAAGGAGTTTCTCCCTCATGAGTCATGCCCCTTAAGCAGATAGATACAATGTAGTGACATTCAAATATAAATCATTTATGGTATAATGTCAGTGGCCCAATAGGTAACATTTGAATCATAATATTGAATGAGCAGACCTTGTTTCATGTCAATGTGCTGTGTAACTATGCGTCATTTTGCTCCAACAAGATCTATGCACCTTTGCACTTCAACTATATGATTTACTTACTTTACACTTTGTGCACACATGGCCCACGTGGTCAAACTTCGGACCAAGATGAACTGTCAACTCAGAATCTTACTTGAATCACTCAATGTAGCGCATTACTTAATAAACATCTTGACCTTTCGGACAGTGTTAAGCCAGGTAGAAAGATTTCTTACAAAGGCATGGACCAGGGAAGGTAGTGAAAAGCGCAAACCACTATGAACAATGGGGCAATGTTAGATAGTACACGTTCAAAGATTGTGTTTGGTTTATCACCTGCTAAGAAGATATCAAGCTTTCCCCAGAGGAGCCTCCAATGACTGTCCAGAAGAAGGATTGTCCCAGAAATAGGGATGCAATCCAGGGTTCATTTAGCTCAGACCTCGAAAGTAATGGCATTTCTTCGCTAAGAAGCAGTGATCATTAATTAGGCTGTCAACCAATCAAAACAGAAAGAAGATAGAGCCAACTCAGATGCGACTTACAAACCCCAAGTGAGTCTGACAGGCCACCCATGTCAAACCAGTGGGGATTCAAAGTTCCCATATAACTGGCACTGTGGTACGCGTCTTAAGAAGTCATCAACTCCATAGTTGATATGAGTAGGATGGTGACTGATCTAGAATCTTTGTAAACGCACCAAACCTTGCCAAAACAAGCAAGTCACTTTTTATTATTCAAATTTACTCTCTTTACCTAAATTATTTTTTGAACTCATTGACTGTAGCATCCAAGAGTCTTTGATCGTTGCAACCTCTTCTTCTCTACTACTAGACAACCGAGTGTTCATTTTGCAAGATTTATTCCCAAATTCAGGGGAAATTTTGGGTCAAATTTAGCCACGCAGAATTTAAGATCAACTACCTATATGCCACAAAGTCCAGAAAAATAAACAAACACGTGAACAATGGTGAAACCAAATTTCATAAATATTCAATAATCATTCAAACAAACGTGACACAATTCTTAGAAAAAAACTCCAAACAAAATCAGAAATATGTTTTACCTGTTTTTGGGCACTGTACTTCGATAAATCAAGAGAGTGCAGATTCAACCCTGAAAGAATATTCAGATGTATTCACTATCAGTCGTTCAAAAAATATGAAACAACCAAAACTCGAGTGCACCGTTTAATGCATGTAAACAACATTACGATAATCAAAGCAAGAAAAGAAAAACGAAGATTACAATACGCAAAAATGCCGATGATAAAGAGATATGATCATGATTAATTCTGTAAATAATTACTTATTGATAAATAATCACTTGTTCAGTTCAAGTCTTCAAGATCATGAACATTTTACACACAAGTCAAATCCTGCGAGTGTCGTGTAAATGTTGATTCAACGCGTACCTTTTGATGAAAAAAAGCTTGAAGAATAATGCAGTATAAATTTCTGGTCTTAATGAACACCACTTGTTGAGAAAAAGAGGAGAGAGAAGAAAATATCTTTGCGGTGGTACGTGACGACGTCGGATAATTCGATGCTTTCGGTGTTTCAAAACCAGACTTGAGAATCCACGCTGGCCAACTTGATTGGATGACTTTTCATAAACTGGTGGTAGAGGGAGCAGGGGATTGTCGGGTGACGTGGCTAAGT
>CAIGRF010238722.1:0-10645 GCA_903798235.1 Fraxinus ornus
TACTACATTTAGTACATAAAAATTAATTCCTAATACATGAATTTAAACGTCCATTAAAATTTTCAGATACATTAATAGAAATAAATTTATCTATAATAACTCTATATTCATATAGATCAAAATTCATTGAGTTTAGATTAACATGAATATTAATTAATTAATAATTAATAACATGAAATTCAAACAATAATTTTGTAATATTTATTACATATTGAAAAATGAAAAATAAGATATTATGAAAATAACTGAATTGTAATAGAGTTAAAATTATCCAAAAAATGATTTGATGTGATATTTAATAAATTATAGATTTGAATCGATAAGATTGACGAATAGAGAAATGTGAAAAAAACATATTCCTTTTTAGTGATTTTTGTTCAATTTAACGTGCTGATCATTATATAAACATTATTTTATTTTCAAATAATTGAAACTAGTGATAATGTACAATAATTTTGATGACAATATTGGTAGGGAAGAACCAACAACTAAATAATCAATTTATAATAAGCCATGTCCTATGACTCAAATTGAAAAGAAAAAATAGCTTACGATGATAGTAAACACGATGAAATAGTAACTAATAGAATCTAACGTATATACAACATTTTTAACTTTTTAGTCTAGTTTAAGTATATATATTAGTATTCTAAAAAGTCCGTCTAGTCAGACTTTAGGCACCGTCTAGACTCGAAATTCGGGTAAAACGTCTCGCTTCACGTCTAGACACTTTTTTTTTTTTTTCAATTCTTAAATGGCTGGATTTCTTCATTCCTTTCTTTCGTCTTTACTATGCACTCTTTATTAATTTTTTCTATTTTTATTTTTTTAAAAACTGTTCATTAGACTTTAATTTTTAAGTTTTTAAAAGATTTTATATGTACGAAAGTTAAAAATGACTTTATCTAAATAATTAAATAAAATTTAAGATTACATTATGTAATTATGATCTTAAAACTCATTATTTTGTTACAAACTTCTAAAGCAAGTACGGTGTTCCTTTAAATATATTAAGCAGAACATGTCTAGTTGAAATGGGAAATAATGAAAAAATTTCTAATTTTTGCATTTCGAAAAATTGAAATTGTACAACTGACTAATGGTAAAAATTATTAAGTAAATATTGTATTATATAATTTTAGATGTTTAATATGTATTATTTTAATTATTAAATGATTTAAAATGCTTAAAAATTTAAAAAAATATTAAAAATAAGAAAACATTTTTTACGCTTAAATCTCGCCTAAACTCGCTTAAACTTGAAAAAACTTAAAACTCTACACACACACGTGTGTGTATTTAGAAAATTGTGCACTGTTCATGATAAACTTCTTAATTTCATAAATAGATTGCAAAAAAAAAAAATCATGTGATTTAGGTAATGATACTATTATTATTAGACTAGAACGGCCAAATAGACAAAACTTAGATTCTACTATTAACTCAAATTAGGTGTACATAATCTCCCCAAATCATAAAACCGTACATACTAGAATTGTATGTACATGTAAAAGACTCGTCAAATTAGACCAATGGAGAGGGTTTTCAGGCAAAAGCGACGGGGAAGGCAAACAAAACAACTCGCAGGGGAACAACGGCTTTCTTGTGTGCTTGCTACTAGCTCGCTGGCTTGCTTGCTTGATTGATTGATCGGCGTAAATTGCATTGTGTTGGGTCCACTCAGATTATTTGACCTGACTTAGAATTAGTTGGAGTTTCACAAAAACCCAAATTCCTGTATGAAAAATTAGGTTTAACTTGCCCAAAAATGCAGTTGTGTCTGTCAATAAATAATCTAAGTTGAACCTTAAAAGTTTATTATCCAACTTACTTGACACATTTATAAAACGATGATTGGTTCATGTTTGCACAAACTATAGTTAAAACTCGATCGCAGCTCATTAGTGCAAAACAATTTGGTCGTGTCATGCTCGTTGGACACGTACTACCCTAATATATCTAAAATTATTTGGACTAGACATGACATGGATTGAGCACGAATTGCATCCTAACAATCAACTTTGCAAGACTAGAATGTAGAGATAGGTGGCTGACAACATAGCTTAGATACACATCCCTCATTCCTAGGGGCATATTCGTTGAAAAAAAAAATGAACTGTCGGATTATACATACAATTACTTACACATTATCTACAATTGCATGTATCGATTTGTATAGCTCAAATTTATTCATTTTGCAAACGTAATGCCGCTTCGCTTTTCACATTTTTCCTCACTTTTCTCTTTCACACAGTCACGCACTCATTATCAGTTTCCCGTGTTCTCTCTCTACAAAACCTTCCATATTCTATACAGTATACACGCTATACACAGTTAGATAAATGATGCAGAAACTGGATTTCCCAGCTGTTCATAAACGTTCCTAGGAATAGCTGATCAAATCCTGCTTACTTTTTCTTGAAAACCCTCATTTTCCCGAGAAGAATGCCACAGCAAGAGGAAAACGGTAAGAAAAATTATGGGCTAGAGGAAAACGAAGAGAAATTTGAGGGAGAATCGGAAAAATCTATTGATTTGTCAGCCAATAATGCTACAATTAGTGAAGCAAAATCAGTTATCGTTATGCCCAGAAACAAATCTCAATCCACCAGCCGCAGAATTACACCTACAAATAAAGCAGAATATATAACAGAAAAGCTGCTTCTAAATGGGGATCTGTATATTGGAAAATTTGCAAATAATTCACCTCATGGATTGGGTAAATACCTATGGAAAGATGGGTGTATGTATGAAGGTGGATGGAAGAAAGGGAGGGCCTGTGGCAAAGGGAAGTTTTCATGGCCGTCAGGCGCGACATTTGAAGGTGAATTCAAGTCGGGTAGAATGGAGGGTATTGGTACTTACATAGGTTCTGATGGGGATATGTATAAGGGCTCATGGGTCGGTGATCGTAAGCACGGTTATGGAGTGAAGCACTATGGAAATGGGGATTACTACGAGGGCGAATGGAAGAAGAATTTGCAAGATGGGCAGGGGAGGTATACATGGAGGAATGGGAATGAGTATATTGGTGAGTGGAAGAATGGGATGATTCATGGAAGAGGTGTTTTAGTTTGGAACAATGGGAATAGATATGATGGGAATTGGGAGAATGGAATTCCAAAGGGAGATGGGGTTTTTACATGGCCTGATGGGAGTTGCTATATCGGCTGCTGGCCGAAAGGCTCGTGTAGAAACATTAATAGTGATCAAATCTTGAATGGTACTTTTTATCCTGCACATAAATGTGATAATGTTAATGGAAGTGATGAGAATGAGGAGGGATTAAAAAGGTATTTTGATGATAAGTTATTGGTGGCAAAGGAGGAGAGTATGGATGTAATGATAGGTGGTGGTAGGAAGAAGAGGTGGTCAGTGGACGAGGGGTTGATGGAGAGGACCTTCCCAAGAATATGCATCTGGGAGTCGGAGGGTGTGGCTGGGGATATAACTTGTGATATTATCGATAATGTGGAGGCATCATTGTTATATAGAGATCGTGATGGGGTGAGACAATTACGGAGGAATTCTTGTAGTTTTAGTGGGGAAGTGAAGAAGCCAGGACAGACTATATCAAAAGAGCATAGGAATTATGCTTTGATGCTGAATCTCCAATTGGGTATTAGGTAAAATTTAATTGTGTTTTGATCATGTTCATAATGTAATTTCTCAAGCTTTGGCTGTTGGTATAATTTTATTTCTATTGTAATGGTAATTATTCTTGTTTAGGTATTCTGTGGGGAAGCATGCGTCCATATCCCGGGATCTTAAGCTCAGCGATTTTGATCCTAAAGAGAAGTTCTGGACTAGGTTTCCTCCTCAAGGTTCGAAAATTACACCGTCCCATCAATCCTTGGAGTTCCGGTGGAAGGATTACTGTCCTGTGGTGTTTAGGTAAACTCTCCACATAAATATGGCTCTGAGTGTGTTAGAATGCTGGTCTTCAATAGTTTATCTTTTAGTTTCATATATGTGAATATGTTCTTTACAATTATAGTAGCATTTAGAGCAATTGGCATTGATTGCCTTATAGATTGCATTCTGAAAAGATGATTGCTCAATTGGGTTATCAGACATTTAAGGGAGTTATTTCAAGTAGATCCTGCTGATTATATGCTAGCCGTTTGTGGAAGCGATGCTTTGAGGGAGCTTTCATCCCCGGGGAAAAGTGGAAGTTCGTTTTACTTGACTCAGGACGACAGGTTTATGATCAAAACAGTGAAGAAATCCGAAGTCAAGGTTAGTTACCTATTTATTCAATTTGTATAAATAAAAGATGTGATTTATGATCATGATCACAGCATAATTGGCAGTAACAAAAATATTTGTTAGAGGCCTTTCGCTTGAACTTTATTAATATGCAACTTAAAATTTGGTAATCTGCTTTCTTCAGGTTCTTCTTAAGATGCTTCCGAGTTATTACGAGCACTTCTGTCGTTATAAAAATTCTCTTGTCACAAAGTTCTATGGTGTCCATTGCGTAAAACCAGTGGGTGGCGTCAAGGTATGTGGTTGATGTTGAAAGTATAATTCTTCTGCTATGAAAAATGTGTCTGCTGTATGACTAATTAGTGTTATGTTTTTATAAACCAGACACGGTTCATTGTGATGGGAAATTTGTTCTGCTCAGAGTATCGAATACATAGAAGGTTTGATTTGAAAGGATCGTCCCATGGTCGAACAAGTGATAAGACTGATAGAGAGATTGATGAAACTACAACTCTTAAGGACCTCGATCTAAACTTTGTGTTCCGCCTCCAAAGCTATTGGTACCAAGAATTAATCAAGTTAGTCTGGTCTTCTCTTCCTGTTTGTATATTGTTCTGTTTTAGTATGTTTTGGCATTTTCTCACTTTGGGTATTATCTCGACAGACAAATTGATCTAGACTGTGAATTCTTAGAGTCAGAGAGAATCATGGATTATAGTCTCTTAGTTGGTCTTCATTTCCAAAATGATAATATCCTGGACAAATTTGGCAGGTGTGTGATTTCTGCTATTGTCAAAATTCTATTACTTTATTATTTGAACATTCAAGAAATGTTCGTGATTTTATTTCTTCTAGTATTGTTTTCATGTGTGAATTTGTACGTGATTCCTTTATTTTACCAGGAAACCATTGATCAGGCTAGGGGCCAACATGCCTGCAAGAGCACAGCGAATTGCTCGAAGGAGTAATTTTGTTCAGTACACACCTGGTCGATTTAGCAATTCGTCTCCTTCCTGTAGTGGTGAAGTATACGAAGTAGTCCTCTACTTTGGGATCATCGACATTTTACAAGACTACGATATCAGCAAGAAACTAGAACATGCATACAAATCTTTACAGGTCGACCCTAACTCAATCTCAGCTGTTGATCCAAGACTATATTCCAAAAGATTTCGAGACTTCACAAGGAAAATCTTTGTAGAGGATAGATGATTCCAATGAGATCTTAAGGGAATCTTGAAGCTCGTTCTAATAGACAAGCAAGCATGCTCGGATCAATGGAGTACGACAGCTTGGAATAGACAAGTCCATGAATGTAGACATTGAAACCATTCGCCTTTTTTGTCCGGCGCATGTCATTACTGATGTATGATGTTCGGTTGGTCGGGTTTTTTGGCAGCAAGAAGAACCGAAGCTTGCTCATGGCTGAGTTTTTTTGGTTCTGCCCTCACCGGAGTAAGTTCATTGTACGACCGATGCGCAAGGAAAATATTGGTTTTTGTGTTACTTTTTTTCTAGTAAGTATTTTTTGGTGCATGTAAAGATTAAAAACAATATAGGTATAGGAGTAACTGTTTCCAAAAAAAAAAAAAAGATTCAAAAAGTGGGTGTGAGGGGAATTGAATAATTGATTGTACAGCTTACACAAAAAAGATTGGAAAGATGATGAAATTTTAATTTTGTTTTCTGGGTGTGTTTTAAAGCATATTTATACACGATAATGGTACCCTGACCCCATCTTGGGATCTATCTTATTTTGCATTTCATACACAATACTGAACTTGGACACGACTAGAAAATATACTGAACAAGATTTTAGTTTTCTGAAGTTGTGGTCATTCAAAGAAGAGAGCAAATATCTATGTGAAGGTCCACCCCACCCCACCCCACCCCACCCTAGCTTTTCTTTTTATTCTACCTGATTTTCTACTAAGGTTTGGAACTAACATGAAATAGGTATATTTTTCTTCTTTTGAAGAAAATTTGTTCAGATCCATAAAAAATGCAATGTACAGACAATTGACTTAAATTTTGGTCCCTCATCATTATTCAACCCTAGTTGAAAAATAAAAATAAAAATAAAAAAAAAAAATTGTCTGCTACGTGTCAGAATATATTAATGATGGTATATTTTTGTTTTGTATGTCAATTATGATGGACACAAGGTGCTCGTGCACTAAGAATGTTTGTGAAACGTTACAAGTAATTTTATTTTTCACAAATTTGATAAAATTAAATATATTCCTTTTGCATGTCAAGTATTCAAATTAATTAATTTCATTTTAGTTGGAATTTGACTTTGTATGATGCTCATATTTGAGATTGACAAGTCCATTGTCTTGTAACGTGACATGCACTTCCTTGGTCAACCACATTATTCCCACACATGCACCTGTTATCTCAATTGTCATGCCTAGTTTTAATGCGTGAAAAACTGTCAAATTTGATTAAAAGAATCGATACGTTTCTACTCCAAATAAGAGGTGTAAACTAAGTCAGAATGACCTAATTTTGAGATGGTGTGGAACGTGTTGGGCCATTAAAAGTCGGTCTTTAATAAACTCGTTCAAGTTTCCCAACATGATCCAAGCATGCATGAGACCCTACAGTAGGTCTGGCTCATGACATTTCTTACACCACATTTTAATTGTACTTAAGGTTTTTAAACTTTGCTCATTATACTACTCATATTCTTAATGATTTTTCGTATCATTCTTATCCTCTAACTTTTCATTAGTTAATGCATTAATTTATACTTTGATAATAGTTTTATATGCAAAAACCCCGTTAAAATGGCATAAAACAACTTATTTTCTCATCATATATTTTTTTTTAAAAAAATAAATAAAGTACGAAAAAATATTTTTTTTCACTTATTTCCAAGCTGAAAATAAAATATTTTGATTTAAATCATTATCAACGATAAAAATCACTTATTAATAAAAGGTTGAAGTTAAGAATTCGACAAAAAAGTGTCAAAAAGAAATAAGTAATTATTACGATGAATAAAGAACGAGAAATTTACCGTGTGTTTGAGCCACATTATCTTGGAAGAATATATTTTTGAATGGTAGATTAATAGAGAATGTGTGATTGAAAAAGAAGAAAATGTTATTGATGTGATGAAAAATATTATTTTATTAAAGAATGTGTAATTGAAAATGAGTAGAAGAATGAAAATGAAAATTTTAATGTACACCAAACAAGGGCTTAAATGTAGTTAAAATGTGGTGTATCAAATAAAAATTGTAGTCACAATATGATCGCCCTAATAAAATATCATATTTATTGTCATGTTAGTTATTTTACTTTTTAATATATTTTTTTTAATTTTTAAGTACGATTAATTTAAAAAAATAAAAAAGATACTAGGCAGGATAAACGAGACAAATCGAGAATAAAGAATTTTGTCATTCCTATCCTGAGATTAAGGATTAAACTATTTTCTTCGACATGATGTGAAAACGACAGTTTTTCTTCTTTTATAGTCGTCAGACACAACTTTAATGGGATATTTTGATAAATATTTGATTATTTGATATTATTGAATTTTTCTATATTTTAACTCATCCCTAAGTCTAATTCTACTATCAACACACAATGGTGGTTTGCAACGGTTTCCACTAGGTATTGCATACCTAAAAGGCACACAAACCCCATAAAATAGTATATTTTTATATCGAAATGTTTTATTATTTAAAAATATAAATTATTAAAGAGATAATAAATTCATTTTTTTAATATGTATATTCAATTACTGAGTCTTAGACAAATTCATTTTTCTCTTTCAAGAAAATTGTACAAAAAATTAAAAGCTAAAGCGATCTTGAATCAATCTATCGTCATTAGAATCGAGATTATGAACAAAACTCCTCATAAAAATAATCATCATTCTTCTTTTAATCCTAAATTAAAAAAAAAAAAAAAAAAACCAACAATCATATTGGAATTAAATGGAAAAAAATTCTTAGCGGATTGCTTATATTAACAAGCTTTAAAAGCAATCATCATTTCTTATTTGGATAATTCTCCACGTACATAATCCATGTACATAATGGATTACATAGGTCCATGTAGAAGAAATCTGGTCGTGGATTTGAAGTGTGGAAAAGTAAAAAATTGTAGACTGCGGATGGATGCGCAACACCTGTCAATTATGTAATGTATTATGTAAATGATTAGGTACTTGTAGCATGATCCTTCTTTTTTTGATCTAAATTCTTCCATTGAAATATAATTCACTTTCAATCGTTCTCTTCTTCAACCAGCTTTAAAATCTTACACATTGCACTTCCTACGTATACTTTCCATGTATGCTTAGTGCACAATATTGGATAAGATTAAACACTAAAATGATAAAAATTTAATTTTTTTTCTCCTTTAATTTATCTAATATTATACATTAATTCGATCTTACTAAACAAGCTATCAATGTTTTTTACTTCTTTAATTTATCTAAAACTATACATTCGATCTTACTAAAATAAGCTACCGATGTTCATCTTCCTCATATAATTTATTGATACATTAAAATACTAAATTTTTTATTAATGGGTTATCTATCATTTTGCAAGAAGCCCTACTAAATTTGATGAGGTGAGGGCAAATGTTGGCCAAAGACAAACAAGGCTACCCCTCAAAAATTCAAATACTTCTAAGAGTAATAGTGGCTAAGTGACCTACTTGAGATTCTATACTAATTATGCTTCATTGAGGATCCCAATGCTCCTATTTTTTAATATGATCTCTCAATGAGTACAGACATTATAAAAAATAAAATGCATATATAAATGCTTCAAATGGGGTGCCCTTAAATTAATTGGGTTAATTAGTGATCAATCTTCCAAAAAGTTAGAATAAAATACCATGATTGTTTCAAGTATTTATAAAACAGTTAATTCTGTCATGATATTTGTGACTTGGATTGCCATATTTGTCTTAGTTTTTAATGGGACTGTACAATGATTTAATTAAGTTAATCAGTTTCACGTTTAAATGTCAACTTTCGTAAGATGAGTAGTTCAAACTCTTATAAGTTAGTCGATATTTTTGGAATTTATCATTTAACATATCCCTAAAACTTAGTGACTGTTTGATCAACACTAATTTCGAAATTCGTGTACCAATATTTTAGTCTTAGGCCATGTTTGTTTCGGATTAAAATCAGATTTTAATCTAAATCAAAGTCAAACAATCAATATTAACCACATTTTCGATGGGTCCCACAGTTTTTCAACCACACATTTCAAAAAATTCTATCACAGTCTACTAAAAATCTAATTTCAATCATCACCAAACACCCATTTAGTCAGATCGAATTGTTATTTGGAATTTAATGAGCTTTGATATCGTAGTAAGATTTGATATTCTATTTTAAAATATCAATCTTATTAAAAATAGTAGCTCGAACTTTATTAATATTTCTATCTTTATTCAATGTGGAATTTATTTTTTAACAGTCTTGGACCACTCAATAAATATGCTTCATACAATTTATTCTGTAGTGTCTCAATATATGAATTATTTTATTAGTGTCTCATATACGAACGGTGAGCGAATGATTTAAGGGACATCATGTCTCAAGATTGGTTGGGTAAAAGATAATATTGAGCACATTAATTCGGAGTACCCACTTGTTCACTATTAAATAGACTTGGGATAGGCAAAAACTTGCTTCCCTGGCCTAACTTATGAAGGATCTAATTGCATGTTTTTCATGATGCATTAAATAATATTAAATATAATTAAAAGAAAAAAAAAGTTAAAATTGTGCAATGCTTCACATTACTGTTTATTGCATACAAAACATGCTTGAAATGTTCAAAATTCAAATCAAACAAAATCAATACATAAAATCATTTTTAGGGTGTGTTTGAGTCACATTATTTTGGAAAAATATATTCTGAAATAGTAGATTAATAGAGAATGTGCGGTTGAAAAAGAAGGAAAAGTTATGACATGATGGAAAATATTATTTTATTGAAGAATGTGTGGTTGAAAATGAGTAGAAGAATGAAAATGAAAATTTTAATGTATACCAAACAGGGATTAATTTAAATTTTAAGCGCTTTGCGTGAATCATAAGTAATATTCTATGTTATAACGCGTTATGGGATGCATATGTTGTGAACCTATCAAAATTGAGTAGTGCTATGGGTACATTGGGGGCTCCATAAGGCTTGACATAATCGACACATGGTAGCCCCCTATTGGAAGGTTAAAGGTAGAATTTTAGTTCCCATTTCAGATGGATTCACATCAGTATGAATTGTTTCAAGTATAATCTCACCACATGCAATTTTCTCACGTATAAAGTGATACTATACCTCAATATGCTTCGACCTTTCATGATAAACTAGATTTTTGTATAAAAGTAAAGCACTTTGGCTATAAGTGAAAATTGTAGGAGCCTCATATAAAAAATTCAACTCTCCTA
>CAIGRF010238768.1:0-10015 GCA_903798235.1 Fraxinus ornus
TTTTTCTTCCTTTTTTACCAAGATCACCGATGTTGACCTACAAACAAGATTTGTAACCAATTTAGCCATGTTTCACGCATATAATGACAAATATCCAAGTTAAACTCATTAATTAATCGTGTAAAATACACTCCTATCACTAGCTATCAAAAAAAGAGGAGAAGAAATGGTTGCCAGAAAACGCTGTGAACAAGTGGAAGAAAAATCTGATATATTTACCTTTTGCTCAGTCATTTAAATATACAAGGCAGTAGCTTTATGTGTCTATTCCAACAGACCTTTTATCCTGAAATTCAGGGATTACATATAAAAAATATAGACTAAATATAACAGCTATTGAACCAGCAGTACAGCTGCCCTCTCTTTTTCCAATGACCCTGCCTTCTGTAGGATCAAAATTCAAACATTTTCTCAATACTCCCCCTCAAGATGGAGATGCAATTGAATAAATCCCCATCTTGCCTAAGAGATAGTGGAACTTCTTTGAACCAATTGCCTTCGTCATCACGTCTGCAACTTGTAAATTTGTTGAGATGTGAAATGTCTTTATCAAACAAGTTTTTATTTTCTCCCTCACAATGTGGCAATCAATTTCTATTTGTTTTGTTCTCTCATGATAAACTGGATTTGAAGCAATATGGACTGCTGCTTGATTATCACAGAACAATTGTATCGGTTTCTCAATAGATATGCCAAAGTCATTCAATAGACTTTTAAACCATATCAACTCGCAAGTCGTTGCAGCCATTGATCGATATTCCGCCTCAGCAGAGGACCTAGACACAGTCCTTTGTTTCTTTGACCTCTACGATATCAAACCATCTCCAAAGAAGATACAAAATCCAGTAATAGACCTTCTAGTTTCTGGACAAGTGCCCCAATCTGCATCACAAAAGGCAGTCAGCTGTAGTTTACCTTTTGCTGGATAAATTAATCCTTGTGATGGGGATGTTTTCAAGTATTTTACTACTCTTAATGCTGCCTTCCAATGTGCATCTCTTGGTTGATTAAGATATTGACTTAGGGCTTGTACCGAGAACGAGATATCAGGCCTAGTTATTGTTAGATAAAGCAACCTTCCTATTAACCTTCTATACTGACTAGGATCGCCCAAGGGTTGCCCTTTCTCACCATTCAACTTCAAATTCTGTTCCATAGGGAATTGGACAGATTTAGTACCAAGAAGCCTACAGTCCTGTAGAATTTCCAGCGTGTATTTCCTTTGGCAAATGAAAATCCCTTGCTTGGATCGGGCAACTTCTATGCCTAGGAAATATTTCAACTTTCCAAGGTCCTTTAATTTAAAATGATCCGCCAAATATTGCTTTAGTTTCTGTATCTCTTCTTCGTTGTCTCCTACAATCACCATATCATCAACGTATACAAGCATTACAGTAAAAGAGGAATTAGTTTTCTTGGTAAAGAGTGAATAATCTGCTTTGGATTGGATAAAACCAATCTTGGTGATAACAGATGTGAGTTTTTGATTCCATTGACGAGAGGCTTGTTTCAAGCCATAAAGAGACCTCTTAAGCTTACATACTCGCTTCTCTCCTTCTTTACCATATCCTGGAGGCAGATTCATGTATACTTCCTCATCCAATTCTCCATAGAGGAAAGCATTATTAACATCAAGATGATGGAGAGACCAATTTTTACATGCGACAATAGACAGAAGACATCTTACAGTTGGCATTTTGGCAACAGGGGAGAAGGTTTCAAATTAATCTTCTCCTTCTAGTTGAGTGTAGCCATTCGCCACCAATCTAGCCTTGTGTCGTTCAATACTACCATCTGCTTTGTATTTGGTTTTGTAGATCCATTTACAACCGACTGGTTTCTTCCCTGGAGGCAGGTTGGTCAATTCCCATGTCTCATTTTCTTCAAGAGCTTGAATTTCAGCATTCATGGCACTCTTCCAATGTAAGAATTTTTGGGCTTCTTTAAAGGTGTGAGGGTCTGGCTCAAGGGTGATGGACATAGTATATTTCAAATGTGCAGGTGAGAGTTTAGAGTAATTAAGAACTGAAGCAAGAGAATAATTGTTACCTTTAGGAGCTGTTACATCAGAAAGTGGAGTGCTCGAAGCTGCCAAGGAAGTTGCCAACCTGCAATGAAAATCTTTGAGGTATTCAGGTCCATTTCTGATTCTAGTGGATCTACGGGGTTCTTGGAGACAAGGTGGTTCAAAAACTGGGTGAGGAGATGAATCAATAGCTTCTGAAGTAAGAGATTCCTCATTATTATGGTTATCAATTTCAAGTGTGGTTTCCTGTAAAAAATTGGAATTGTCATTTGTTTGTGGAGGTTGATCAAAAAATTTTGAGATAGGATTTGGTATAACTGGAACATCATCTAGAGTAGTGATTTCAGGTGTAGGTAGCAGAGAAGACAAGTTGCTGTTTTGCTGAAAAGGAAATGTGTCTTCATAAAAGATCACATCTCGACTAGTTATGGTTTCTCTCGTTTTCAAGTCAAAAACTTTGTAACCTTTGATTCCATTTGGATATCCAATGAACACACATTTTCGGGCTCTAGGATCAAACTTATTTTTGTGAGGATCGAGAATGGATGCATAACATAAACACCCTAATGTTCTTAAGTGAGAATAGTCAGGTGTTTTCCCAAAAAGAAGTTGGTAAGGACTTTGATTTTTCAAATTTAGTGAGGGTGTTCTATTTATGAGATAAGCAGCAGTTAGAATACATTCTCCCCAAAATTTTAAAGGTAGGCTAGCTTGAAAACGTAAAGCCTTTGCTATGTTCAACAAGTGTAAGTGTTTTCTTTCTACAACCGAGTTTTGTTGTGGTGTGTACGCACAACTTTGTTGGTGTAGCACTCTTTTGGAAAAAAATTCTGTCATGTTAAACTCTTTTCCCTGATCTGATCTTACAACCTTTATTTTGTATTTGAACTGATTCTCAGTGAGGTTAAAAAAACTTTCAATTATGTTTCTAGTTTGACTTTTGTTTGTCATGAGATAAACTTATGTAGTTCGGCTGTGATCATCAACAATTGTGAGAAAGTAGTGTGCTCCATTCAATGATGCAACAGAGAAAGGGCCCCAAATATCAAGGTGTATTAAATCAAAAACAGCTTCTACAAAATGGTGCCTAGAGGGAAACGGTAATCTGGTCTGTTTTCCCTTATAGCAAGCATCACAAAAAAAAAAAAAAAATTTGCATCAAACCTAGGAATACTAGAGTCCATGTTATGCAGTAAATTCATCCTTTGATCCGAGGGATGTCCCATTCTAAGATGCCAAAGCTTAGTTGTCAAAATGGAGTTTGATGGGGCAGCAAAATGATTGGTTCGGGGCTGGTCCAGTTGCAGATGGTAGAGACCTTGGTAACTCCAATCATCTCCTTGGTTACCAGCTCATGTATGTAACAATAACCAGCGGAGAAAACACAATGACAGTTCAGGTCTTTAGTTAATTTACTTGTGGAAATAAGATTAAAATTGAAGAGTGGAACACAGAGAACATCCGTGAGAGTGAGGGCAGGTGAGATGACAACAGTTCCTGTGTGAGTAACAGGTGTGAATGTCCTATTTGGCAGTCTTACTGAAGTGTTTTTAATGGCTCTTTTATGCATTAATAAATCCAGAGAACCAACTATGTGGTCTGTAGCTCCCGAATCTAAAATCCATGTATATGGTTTATTGAAAACATTTGTGCAGCTCAAACAGTGTTTAGAGACAACTAATGAAGTTCTTTTGAGATTACCTAAGGTGCTTGAAGGATGGTCACCTAAGATTTCTGTGTTGGATTTTATGGTGTTGGGATTCTGACCTTGAAGGAGTGTTATGAGCTTCTGTATCTGCTCCTGAGAAATGCTAAGAGTCGAAGATCTCCTTGAGTCATCTTCAGTGCCCATCAAATTTACAGCCTTGTAGTCCTTGGAACCAAATGATGGTTTGTGGAGCTTGTGGTTGGGAGGATATCCATGGATTTCCCAGCATGTGTCCATGGTATGGTTAGTCCTCCCACATTTGCTGCACGGTGCTTTATTCTTTGATGGAGGTGATCTGGTTCTCCCCTTCTGGTGTTGTTTGACTGCCTTCCTTGGTCCATAATATTTTCTTCCATATGCAAGCATAGCTGAGGCCTTAGGGACCTTTTGAGTGCTTTCAGTTAACTCATGGTTGGATTCTTCTTGCAGTACCAATTGAAGATGCTGTCAAGTGATGGTAGTGGATCCTTAAGGAGGATTTGATTTCTTAATCCAGTATAGATCTTATCCAGGCTCATCAAGAATTGCATTATTGTCTTTTCTCCCGCCTTTTGTTGATGATGCTGATGGCACCACAATCAGTTGCAGAGCAAGTAAAAGGATCCTCATACCTGGATATCTCTTCCCATATCAGTTTCATTTTGGAAAAATAAACACTAACTGGGTTTTTTTCTTGTTTTGTGGTGGTCAGTTGTTGCTCCAGCAAGAAGATTCGATTATTGCTTGACTTGGCAAATCATTTCTTCAGTTCTCCCCACACTTGTGCTGCAGAATCTGAGTACATCACATATCCAGCTATTTCAGGTGATAGGCTGTTTGTGATCCATGATAAAATCATATGGTTGCATCTTTGCCATTGGGGATATTGGGAGCTTGTTTCAGCTGGCTGTTTAACTGTGCCATCCACAAACCCCAAACTTGTTTTTGGCAGACAAGGCCACATACATGGCTCTACTCCATGCATGATAATTCTGAGGGATGAGAGGTTGTGAGACCAGTATCAGTCATGATGGGAGTTAATGTGTTGGTAGAATGGATGGAGAATCAGGATCTGTAGAGATTTAATACTCTTGCTCTGATACCATATCAAAAAAGGGGAGAAGAAATGGTTGCCAGAAAATGCTGTGAACAAGTGGAAGAAAAATCTGATATATTTACCTTTTGTTCATTCATTTAAATATACAAGGCAGTAGCTTTATGTGTCTATTCCAACAGACCTTTTATCCTAAAATTCAGGGATTACATATAAAAAATATAGACTAAATATAACAGCTATTGAACCAGCATTACAGGTGCCCTCTCTTTTTCCAATGACCCGTGCCTTCTGTAGGATCAAAATTCAAACATTTTCTCAATACTATCTACAAGACAAGTTGCAGCATGAGATCAAGATTATTGTATTGGAACGTTCGATAATCGAGTGTAATATTATGTAAGAACTGACCAATTGTCTTTCTTTTGGTTCGGAAAGAATAGATAGAATTAGTTCATAAATATCCACATTTTAAATTATGTATACTATATGTATAATTGTGATGAGACAAAATTTAATTAAACACATTGTTAAGTCACTCAATAAGAGATTATAGCCCACTTGAAATCCAACAAGTGAAAACACATTGATTTAATTGAAAATCGGACTAAATTGACTATTGCATGATAATACATTTTCACATTTCAAATTTGAAGGTTTGAAAAGTTCTAATAATTCAGAAATGAAATAGAAGACCAAGATGAAAAAAATATTCTAACACTTGGACCTAATCAAAGTGAGATATTTGTGGGATATCCAAAATCGGTCGATAAAATTCATATAAATATGAATACAAAAAACGTAATTTTTCTCGCATTAAGATCTTAAACCGTAATACTTACTAGAAGCTTGCTAATTCGGATAATTAAGAGCCTCAGTCACATGTATATATATTTGTGGGATATCCAAAATGTGGTTGGATGTTATTTCTATAATCTCATTGGGAAAAAAAAGTCTTAATCTCGACACATGGCATTTTCTTGGAGAAATAATTCATTCTATAAAAAGACATTGGGAGTAAAAGTAGAACATGGAGTTCATTTCTATAGATATGACTAATCGTCGGATGAACCTAATTCCTATGTATAAACTAAGTCAAATATTGACTCAAAGAGATGACCAAAATCATGGGATTCGATATGAACTTCATGTTCTAAAATAGAGTTTGGATTTTGGTTGACCCACCCCAATAGATGGGATGTAAATAAGTTTACATGTAAAAGGGTTGACATGAATGGTAATGTTAACATTTACAGGTCTAGACTAGTAGCTCTATTGCTACAGCTAATGGCAAAGCTTTGATGATAACAATAGTTACATTCGAATTCTACTTGATATAACTGCACACAATGAATGTGGTATGCAATTTATTGAAATAAGCCTCTGGGAGCTGGAACATATGTTTTGACGAGAAAATCAAAATGTTTAATTTGATAAAAAAAAATGATGTTAATAAAAAGTTAGTGGGAGTATATTTGTATTTCTGGTAATATATGTGGGTGACATATTATTAATTATAAATCATATTCCCTTGCCAAAATCTTTTGAAGTGCAATCATGTAAAGTTTCTCCACGATAGATACGAGAATGATGGCATGCATTTTGGGAACTAAGATGTATAAAATTAGATAGGTCTAGGAGGTGGGGGACTTCGATTTTCTCATTCCACGTACATAGATGAGATGCTAATGAGGATTAACATGAAACAATCCAAGATAGAATTCGATCCCAAAGGTCATCGGAATGATCTCTCCCAAGGTGTTTACAATAACCTCCGTCAACTGCTCAGCCATTTCTTCTTCTTGATTCTTTACTCTGTTGATTGCCGAAGAAAGTCGAGAGAAAAGAGAGATTTTTCTTTAAATTGGTTACCTGATTGGCTGGCTGGACTTTAGACAAACCAAGTTAGCTTAATACATAAGCAGAATAGAAGGTACAAACTATTATGACATTAGTAATGCTATTCATACCACCACCGTCCCAGGTAGTACTCAGATCACTAAGAACTTAACTACAAGAAATCCATTACCCAGGTTCCCAAGAAAAATCAAAACCCCACAAAAACCCCAAATCAATAACACCACCACCAAAGCCACCACCATTTCACCACCACCAGGACCACCATTTGGGCAACCACCATTGCATGTAAATAATAATGAAAGCCATGAAGATGATGATTATTCATTGTTCCAACTGGCTTCACCCGAACCTGAAGAAGTCAAATCAAGAAAATAGCATTTTTGTTTTTGACTAACACTCATCTTCCCTTTGCACCCCTCTGGGAACTCTTCTTCAACAACACCCCTAAGAATCTGTACAACATTTACGTGCACGCAGACCACATATTTTTCATAAATTTGCAGAGCAAGGAGTAGTATTGCAGAGGAGATTGAAAGTTGAAAGTAGATCTGAGTACTTTGGGGGCTGAAATAATTGTGGTCGGGTCGGTTTAGTACAAATCGACCCGACCCGTTTAGGTTTAATTTTATTTTCGAACCGACCCGACCCATATGTATCCTCTATAACGAACCGACCCAACCCTTTTCGGGTTGGGCCGGGTCGGTTTAGCGGGTTGTGGTTTTGATGCCCACCCCTATTGTTGATATGTTTAGCCGCTTTCTTCTTCAGCTTTAACTCCATTATTAGCAAAGATGTATGTTAAAATATTTACCTTCCATCTTGAGGGGGCGTATTAAAGTGTAGTTAGTCATATAATTAGTTAGTTAGCATCTAGATTCTTCCATTTTCTGTTTGTCTCAGTTAGTTCGTTAGGAGATTCATTTTGCATTGTCTACTTATTGATACTTTTCTGTAACTCATTCTCGATTGGATTGAAATGAAAACTTTTTCCTTCCATTCTCTCTAAACTGAGTATGAACTCAATACTATACAGCCAAGTTTCGTTTCCTCAAGGTATAAACAGACATATAAACCACTTTGAAGACTAAATCCCACAACTAGGGGCGGATCCAGCCCCCGGCCAGCCCTCGCAGCCTCCCGTGCTAGATCTAAAAAGTTTATCTATTGTCAACAAAAAAAAAGGTTCCCGATGAATCCATCAAGGCGGCCGCGAGGGCTGGATCCGCCCTTGCCTTGATGTTGCACCAAATCCACTTGCATTTAAAAACCCATGAAGCTAGACATTAAAAATGGGAGAAATTATGATTTTCTTAAATAGTACCTTAATGTTAAGGAAAAGGGAAAAGAGGAAAAAATATAATTCGTATGAAGAAACATTTTGATGAAAATGTCTTTGTAAAGGATGTACAATCACTTGAAGATTATTTCATAACCAATTATTTCCTTTATATAGTAGATCGAACAATTAGATCACTTGACCAAATGTTTGATCAATTCAATTCATATGAAAAAAAATGGATTTCTATTTTCTTTTGACAAGTTAAACGCATTGGATGATGCTGATTTGAAATTATGTTATGATCATCTTGACATTGTTCTAAGACATGCAAATTTTTACGATCTTGATGGCAAAGATTTACTTCAAGAATTAAAATTTTTTATGAAATCTTTACTAAAAGAAACAAAGACAACTTTTGATATATTGACTTATTTGAAAAGATTGGACTGCTTTTCGAATACATTTATTACTTATAGAGTATTATTGACAATTAATGTTATTGTCTTGAAAGAAATTTTTCAAAATTGAAGTTATTAAAATATTATTTTCAATCAACCATGTTATAAGAACAATTAAATAGCATAACTTTGATATCTATTGAACAAGATTTGCTAGAAACAAAAGTTTAATTAGTTAGTTTGCTTCTAGAAATGGGATAAAAAATATTTTTACATGATTTGTTATATTTTTAATTTACACGTGGTATTTGATGTTTCTAATTTCAAGATTTTCTCATATGAAATTGCACGAAAAATTTAGGAGTTTAGATGGATCTTTGTTGATGACATGAATTTTGATAAAATTTGGAATGTGCTTTTGAACTTTATTTGTATTTTTCTTATTCACGACATTTAAAAAAAATAAACAGTATTTAATCATCATAATTTTGTGTTGATATAATATTATTGAAATATATTTTATTTAATTTCATGAAATGGACACCATTTTAAAATGTCGTACAAGACATCCAAAATTTCATGGCCGACCCTGGTAGTATGTCTCTGCCCGGCTGGTCGATTAGGGATTTCGACACCTGGAACAGGTTTTGATCTCGGTGTCACTTGGCATCTTGCCTCTGCCGTGTAAAGGAATTAAATTTTCCTCGTGTATTAGGGCCTTACAAACAGTGCATTCGTGATATTGCGAGTGAAGTTTTAGCCATCTGTAGAGGCATGACCAACAATAGAGGTGACCACAGAGGGTCATTATGTGCTAAATCAAAGCAAATATTGCATTCAAAATCACCAGTTGATCACAGTGGCTTTCAGAGGAAGCCGAACTCTCAACTCTCTGATGCAATCTTGGGCCTCAATTGCCCTTTTATCTAGTGAACTTAAAATCCAAAGCTTCCCAAATATGGATTACAGGGAACCTCTCTTAGTCGCTAAAATTTTAGCAAATTAATATTAAAAATAGAATCATAGAGATATAAATGCCTAATTAATCAAAAACTAATAATTTAACCCCAACAACGTGGCGAATGCAATGCACATTATACCAATTTCCCAAATTTCATCACCAGAGAATATCTGTTGTTCTGAAGACAGTTTGAATTAGTGTTCGTTACCCAGTGTGAGCTACTTTTCTCTAAAAAGAACAATTTACAATTCAAATCGACGTAATAAAAAATGAATTGAAAATATAAAGAGAGAAGACAAAATTAAAATTACAAACAAAATACTTACTTTTTTAATTTGATCGACACGAAGAAGATCACAGAGCAATTGATAGTAACAAAACACTGTAAACTATATAAATAAAGGAAAATGATTGTTATACGTATAATGATGAGATGTCAAAATTGTTACGTACGTGTAGCACGATCCATAAATTAAAGAACAAGTTTTGTGTTTGAGGTCTATAGAAAATTCTAGAGAGAGCGTTATGTTTGATTAAAAGAAGAGGAAATTACACTCTCACAACTTTTTAAGGTTTCATTATCATAAATCCAAAACCAACTTTAATACTTTAATATTACATAAATCAGGTTTTAATTAATAAATTTTAAATTAATTTTTATTTAAATCAATCCTACACAGTTTCAACCCTCTCTCTCTCTCTCTCTCTCTCTCTCTCTCTCTCTCTCTCTCTCTCTCTCTCGTCGACACC
>CAIGRF010238814.1:1475-11779 GCA_903798235.1 Fraxinus ornus
TATATTCAAGTTGGAATGAAATTTAACCATCCAACTCTATGAGATTGAAGAATATGTAACAAGATTAAAGAGAAAAAGATTACATACAAAACATGAGTTTCACCGTATTCTGGTTGCATTCGAGATAGAAAATAAGCTAAAAAACAGTGTAAAAAAAAATTATTATTATTATTATTATTATTTTTTTTTTCAGTGGGGGCGGCCGCCCCAGCTGGACCCTTCGTGGGTCCGTCCCTGATGAGAATCAAACATGGCTAGCTAAGTATACACACGACAAAGTAAAATGCAATGTAAATTCTACATTTTTTGTCAGTTAGTAATTATTTAATGACACTTTTTAAAAGTCAAAAGTATGTTAGGTTTTGATATGGACATGTTAAAATAGTTCCTTTGCATATTGGTTCCTTGCATTGAAGGATTTATTTTTCATATGTACATTTTTATTTTATAAAAAATAATTTTTGTTGAATTACACATATTTATTTAAATTTATTTGTGCTTTATGGACCATATATATAGGTTTTCGTAGGAATGCAAACGACATATATACTATGGACATGGCTAATGGAGGGTCGACCGAGGGCGATGATCTCAGCTTTGTTCATGTTCACTTGTAGAGGAATACTTGGATATGCCACACAGCTGCCATTGCCCGAGGTTCAGTTTATCTTCTTATATAGGAATTTTGCATTCGAATTCGATATTTTAAAATATGAATTGGAAATAGGTTGTAGATTGGTGTGTTTAAAGACGAAAAATAATAAAAATGTTCAAACATACACTGATACAAGTCTAGGGTAATCAGTAAAATGTATGTATAAGCAAAAAAATGCCGTTTTACGGATATTTCGTTGTTAAAAGTGAAATTTCTTGTAGTACGTACTCCAGTTTGTTTCTTTGCATAGGCTTAGTAGTAACACCTAACAAATTTCTTGAAAAATCCAACATCTTGAGGATAAATGGGTAATTCATAATTAATTCTAATAAAACATTTTTATAAACACTCACATTCCCATGCTTAGAGAACTGTTGACTAATTATATTAGTTTTATCTGCAGAACATGTAATCATAAGTAGGTTTGAATAAATAAAAAGAAATGAGAAAATAGACTAGGGGTTTTTTTTTTTGTTGAAAGAATGAGTTTTGTAATTGTGATTTTTAAAGAATATGTTGTTAAAAAGTAATTTTAGATTTACGTGTAAAATTATATTATTGAAAGAATATGAGGTTTAAAATGAATTTGAAGAACATGATTTTTTTTTTTCTTTTTTTTACTTGGGCTTTGGGATGGAGAGACATAAGAAAAATTACCAACTTGACGCTTAGCCCAATTATTATATTTTGCTATTTACTAAAATCGCCATTTGGACGGGAATGATGGATTGTTAGTATGAACAATTTAGAAAGATCTAACTATTTACAATAGCTACAATGTTGGAAAAACTGAAATAATATTTGTAGTTTTGCTTGTTTCTTGACAGGGATTTTTGGGTTCGGGTGCAGATTTTCCGGTTGGAAATGTTTCGTTTTTCTTGTTTTATTCGGGGCATGTCGCTGCATCGGTTATTGCATCTCTAGACATGAAACGAATGCAAAGATGGGAATTGGCTTATACATTTGACATTCTAAATGTTTTACAAGTGATAAGATTGTTGAGTACGAGAGGTCACTACACGATTGATCTTGCTGTTGGCATTGGCGCCGGAATATTATTCGATTCCCTGGCTGGAAAGTACGAAGATAGCAAGGAAAAAGAGAAGCGTCGTTAGTCACTAGTGCCACAGCTCATGATGCTTTCTACAACTCTCCGAAGTAACGAAATGGAGTTGGGTTGGTTAGGGAAGAACCAGAAATTTGGGTCTTTGTCTAGTGCAGATATGGTGTTGCTTGAAAAATTAAATGGATATTCTGTAAGAAAAATGTTCGAGAAATTTAAGAAATATATCATTCGACTGTTTCTCGGTTAAATTTTGTTAAGATACGGTATTTGATTGCAGCATCCAGTTTTTGAAATTGATCGAAATTTGGAATTCTGTGATCATATTTCATTTTTGTATGCACATTAAACTTTATGTAGCAAATCGATTAATATGCCAAATGACTTTTGGTAATTGCTGTCATGTTTTTATCTTAAAAATGAAAAGACGTGTATGATAGTGCATAATTATCGCTACAATCTAGTATCTGCATTGTGATTAGTTATGTAAATTTTTCATTGAATTCTATACACCAATTCATGTGGAAAAGGAGAAATTCCACCGACTTGGGAACAAAAAGGAAGAAATCGAAAGACTATTGATAGAAGTGACTATTTTTGTTTGCAAATTCTTAAGTAAAGGTAAGATCTAGATCAACTGAATATGGGTACTTTGAAGATATAATTCAGTTTTCGTTAAAGAAAAATGAACATCTAAGAAAATCGTCATTGACAAGGACATTTTACATACATCATGAACAAAGTGCTTCAAGAAGTTTCGTGTTTTGCTGTCGTCCTTTTTGTTAGGTATTTGATGTAATTGGCAAGTCTGTGAACAAAATGGACTAAAATTAATATGTTGTAAAAGTCAAGAAGTTATTTGCAAATAGTGAAATTTGTGTTATATTAGCTTTAAGGTTCGAGAATAGAAAAGAAGGAAAAATGGCTCCAGAATTTTGCTAGATTGTCACCAAGACTAGGCTCGAACGTCAGAAATAGAAATTATGTCGCCCCGCCTATCGCGAGGACCTTGCTCGAGCGACACACTATCGCTCTACTGTCGCTGAGCTTTCGCTCAAGCGACATGGTTAGCCGGGAATTTTCTTAATCGCGATTTCAGAGCGCGCAATCGAGGAGGGCTGCCATTGCAGTCAGGAGTTGGTGCAGGGGCACGCAATTCAGAAGAACTGTCGAATCTCAGTCAGGAGTTGTTGCGAGGCACGCAATCTAGGATGACTGTATTAACTTTAGTCAGGATGTCAGAAAGTTCGTGTCTTCATTTTATCTGGTAGATTGTAAATTTGATCGTTTATAGTGTATTTTGACTGGCAAAGCATCCGGAGTTTTTAACTAATTGGGGTTTCTCCGTGAACATTCCGCATATTATTTATTGCTTGTATATTTTGCGGTATTCAAACATAGGGTAATTGAACTGTATGCTTAACCATCTAGAGATAATTAATTAGTGACTTGTTGCTTGTTAATTACAATTTTTAATTCCGCATTTACACATATTCACCCTCTCTAGGTATAGTTTAGGTCGAACTTCATTTTTTCAATTGATATCATAGTCTTATTTCGATTCTTGACCCATAAATTTATCTAGATGAGTCAATCTCTATCCGCGCCTCCTTTTTTTATAGAAGGAATTATGCCTACTGAAAGGTTAGGATGATAGCTTTTTTAAAATCCCTAGATGAATGTATCTAGCTTAGTGTAGTAAATGGTTGGACTACACCTAGTTCTACGATTAATAATGAAGTAATCCTCACTTCTATTGCTAATTGGACTAGAACGAATTTAGATGAGTGTAACTAGAATAGCAAAGCCTTACATGCCTTAGTTATGGCAGTATCCTCGGAAGAATTTAGGCGAGCATCTATGTGTGAGATAGCTAAAGGGATTTGGGATATTCTACGGACCACGCTAGGGGAACTCAGGCGATTAAGAACTCTAAGTTGCAGATGTTAACCACTAGGATTGAAGAAATTCGGATGAATGAAGATGAAACTTTTGATGATTTTTATGCGAGCTTTAATGACATAGTAAATTCTAGCGTCAACATAGGTGAGAGAATCCCGGAGCCTAATATAGTAAGAAAAGTCCTTAGATCCTTACCGCAAAGGTTTAGACCTAAGATAACGACGATTGAAGAGAGTAAGGACTTAGACACTGTCAAGATAGAAGAACTCATATGATCACTACAAACCTATAAACTCACTATATCTCAACAAACTAAGGTTAAATCAATTGCTGTAAATACCGTTAGGGAAGAAGAAAGTGAGTCAACTGACGTCGAGACCCTTAAGGACAGTGAACTTGTCTATTTTTTTAGACAATTCCAAAAGGCCATGAGGAATGGGAGAAAACCTCAAGAGAGAAGAAATACTGATCCTAGTAAATTCCTATGTAAGAAACATGATAAAAATTATTCTAGGATTTTCAGTAAGAAAATCTAGTTTGTTATATGCCATGAGTCCAAGGGGTTTGGTCACTATAGGGATGAATGTCCTAATCTTAAGAACAACTCGGGAAAAGGAAAGGGTAAGGCATTAGTAGTGACTCTGAGTAATGAAGAGTCAGATTCGAGCGATCAAAGTAATACTTCTGGCAGTGAGGATGAACAAAAATATATGGCATTCACATTTAGAGTTAAGATTGAATCTGTTAAGGGGAATGAGAAGACTGAGAGCGTTAGTTGCAGTGAGGAGTCTAAAAGTAAGGAAGATTCTGATAGTGATGAAGATATCCATAAGGCTTATGATAAGATATATGAGGAGAGTTTTAAGAATCTAACTAACAATAAAGCCTTAAGTACGAGAGTCACGGAACCTGAGTCGGAAAATGAGAAACTCTTAGCGTAGATCCAGGAACCTACCTCATCCTTGAGTGAGTTGAAATCCATGAATGAATATTTAGATACTTAGGTTAGGAATCTCACTGGTGAGCTTGAGAAGACTTCTGGGATAGCTAATGAGCTAGTCGTTGAAAAGGAAACTGTAGAAATCCAAGTTAAAAATCTTCTAAGCGATCTAGAGTATTTCAAGTCTCAACTTCTTGCTTTTTCTAGTGATTCTAAGAAGCTAGATAACATTCTGGGAAGGTGCAAGCCTGCTAGTAATAAAGGAGATCTGGGATACAATAAAAATGATCATAATGTTACTAGTACATTAAAGACCACATTTATCCCTTGTACTGACCAGCTTAAACATGTGCCTAACCCTGAACCTAAGAATAAGGGATATGTAGGACAGAGACCTACTAGACAGCGTAGGACCCGCCAACCTAGGAATAGACGCCTGCGATCACATACATTTGGTCATAAGTTTATCCCTACATGTTTTCATTACGGTGAGTTAGGACACATAAGGCCTATGTGTCGTTATTTTCTGAACGGAAATAGTAACCAGAGCTTAAATAGAAATAAGAATCAGGTGTTTGTTGGTCAGATTGACTTTCTTACTAATCAGGTGAGTCAATGGACCAAGTTAATGACACAGATGATCGAAAATATTCCTGTGACTAGGCAAGTTTGGAAGAAGAAAAGTGATCTGAAATTTTTTGAAATAAATCACGGTGTTCTTAAAGGTAAGAGCATTTGCATACCTAACTGAATATGTACTTTTAGTGCATGTTCGTGCTATATCATTGTGTGACATTGATTTATGCATGCACATTTGTTTGTTTATGATTCTATGAGAAAACTCATGCATATTTTTTATTTATTATTATTTACTTTTATTTTATTTTTGTGTTTTGACATTTTTTTGTGTGTGCTTAGTGCATCCATGCTTTAAATTAAAAACGAAAAAAATGGAAAATTTTTTTTAAAAAAATGTGGGACATTATTTTTACCGCTTAATATACAATATACTTGATTTTGTTGGTTGTGATCAAGTATGGGTTTAATCGATGAGTTGTAACATAGTTTTCATTGTTGGCTTAGGTTATTTATGGAGTACTTAGTATAGATCTATTCATATACCATCTGCACTACACACAATATGATATTGTTAGTGGGACTCTACCGCGTGTGTGAGATTTGGGATGACAGTCACATGTTAGTAAAGTGATTTTGAACATGAATTGACCTTATTTATTAGACCTAAACTCAAGTTTATCCCTGATGGAAAAAAAAAAGAGGCTCAATATCTTATGTTCTTATTCGGATACTATTTGACTCGAGTAATTAAGCTTGTGGGGTTTCTCATAACCTGGTGCCTTGGTCAACTGACTTGGGTTAACTGGCCTAAAACTCACTACATGGGTCATTTTAGCCTCTTAATGGAGAAGATCATGCACTTAAGATGTGAAAAATATTTATGAGTTTAAAATATTGAAAGTTGTGAAAATAAAATATGCTAAAAGTCAGGGAAAAGAAACTATCCATACAAAATGAGCTTTAATATATAGGTTCAAATGTACTTTACATGGTTTGACTTTCATAAGTAGAGGAATATTCATATTGACAGTGATGTGACGCAAGTCCTTTCTCACAAAATTAAGGTTTGAAGTCCTACTATCAGAGGATTAGTGACACTTTATACATATGGATCACTTATACAATTTACTCCATGAATAACTTGTGTCACATGTGTGAGAATGTTTATCGTTCATTTTTTATACTTATGCATGCTAACACCTGCATTGTTGGGTTGTAGTATGTTATTTCTTGGTCCCTTATCATTTTGTGACAAAAAGCGGAGTAGAAAAGACTTAATTACGTATTTAATTGCATTGCATCAACATGATATTTTGTTTTAACGTGATATATAAAGTTTTTGACTCAAATGCATTATGTGATAATATGATATTTGTTAGATTAAGTTTTGATGTTTTGTAGTGTCAATGTTTCGTTTTGATATGTTGGGTTGCATTGATACTATGTCTTAGTTTAGCTTGTGATGTAAAATTGAAAAATATGCTTTGTGAGTTACAATTGCTTAAATGACACTTACAATTGAACTGTTTGAACTATGAGCATATGGTATGAAACTGAAAAATGAGTTATGAGTTAGTAACTGCTTGATTAACTGCTTAAATTGCTTTTACACTGATTACTGTTTCACATACGTTTTACACTGGGTATTTGAGTTTTACTGCTTCAAGAAACATGTTTTGATAAACGAATAGTAGAATTCAATCAAGACAGTTAGTTTTCGTCAGTCATTGAGTCTATAATTTTTTTACTACTACATTGACTTTAGATTGTAGTTTCGTCACAGAATGCCAAATGGGGAGTTTGTTAGGTATTTGATGTCATTGGCAAGTCTGTGAACAAAAGGGACTAAAACTAATATGTTGTAAAAGTCAAGGAGTTAGTTGCAAGTAGTAGAATTTGTGTTATATTAGGTCTAGGGTCCGGAATGGAAAAGAAGGAAAAAGGGCGAGTGTCAGAAATAGAAACTGTGTCGCCTGCCTGTCAGCAGGACAGTGCTCGAGCGACACACTGTCGCTCGACTGTCGCTGAGCTTTCGGTTGAGCGACAGGGTTAACCGGGGAGATTTTTTAATTATGATTTCAAGGCTTTTTGTCGGGTCCATTCAACCCTAACCTTATCATATAAATACCAGAATGCCACAGAACATTAATTCTAAGGTTGAAACATAGAGAGAACTTGAGAGCTTCAACTTTTCGGTGTCCAATTCATTAAGAGACTTCAATTTTCATTGATTTGATTGTACTGGCAGAGAAAACATCAGTTCCAGTTAATCTAAATACCAAGCTTACTGAGAAATACAGAATTCTTCGAAAATCCACAAGAGATAGACGAATCTAAAAAGCCAGGGGTTAGAGGATTCAGGAGGGCTTTGGTATTGTAGTTAAAGAGTTGGTACATAGCACACAATCCAAGAGGGCTGTCAAATTGTAATCACGAGCTGGTGCAGGGACACATAATCCAGAAGAGCTGTCAGAATCTTAGTCAGAAGTTGTTGCGAGGCACGCAATCCAAGATGACTGTATTAACTTTAGTCGGGAGGTCAAAAAGTTCGTGTCGTCGTTTTGTTTGCTGGACTGTAAGTTCGATTATTTATAATGGAATTTGACTGGCAAAGTGCCCGAAATTTTTATACAGTTGGGGTTTCTCCGTGAACATTCCGCGTGTTATTTACTGTTTTCATATTTTGCGGTATTCAAACGTAGGGTAATTGGACTGTATACTTAACCATCTAGAGATAATTAATTAGTGACTTGTTGTTGGTTAATTACAATTTTTTATTCCGCATTTACACCTATTCACCCTCCCTCCTCTAGGTGTAATTTGGGTCGAACTTTGTTTTTCACTTTTCTTGCGTGGCTCACTTTGCTGACCCGACAAACATGGTACGATTCACAAATTGAATATGGGTTTATGTTTTAACCATGGAATGGTCAAATTGAAGTTGAATCTAACACGCTTCGAAATCGGAGTACAATTTCTTCAAAATGAGAAAAATTGAAATGGCTTTTCATTTTTATTTGTGAATTGACAATCTCATATATGAAAGTGCATAGGCTTTCATGAGATATCAGAATCTTTAGTAATCATTTATTCGCTAAATAAGCATAATTAACGATATAATATTCTACATCAATGTATATCAAAAGATGCAACCATTTCGAATATGCGCTTGAAAACATGTAAATAGGAATCCATAATTCCACATTTTCTACAATTTCTAAATTCTCTCGCTTCTTCAAAATATTTTGATATTTTTATTTTGTTGTTAAATTCCATCCGAATTATTTTCAAAAATAAAATTTCTTTCGAGCAATTTTAGCTCGTTCATATTTCGTTTGTGAAGAATACTGTTGATATTATGGTTCGCTAGGTAAAATTAATGTTGTGCTATATTAATGTTGGAAGAAGCATTGTATGTTGAGAGATAGACGTCCGTTTGATCCTTTTAATACCAAATCAAATGATGAAACTTGTTTTAAAGAGATTTGCATATCCAATTTCGCTTCATTTCATCTGTTTCTAATTTCTACGTAAGTTGCAACTTCTACATATTTTTACGTACATATCTTGGTTTCGATAAGTCCAAACTCTATCCGATATCTGGCACCAGTAAGTCATGATTTTATTATATTTGCATGCACGCATTTCTGTTGAAAGGAATATAATTATACACCAATTCTCCAACACAAACTCCATTTGCAAATCGTGCCAATAAAATTGCTCTTTCAACAATGTTATGGTGGGAACCTTGGCAATTAGCATACACACGGGCTACATAAACAAACAAACGAGAGAAACCCGAAAGAAATTGAAGATTTTCTAACCAATTCTCTATGATTCGTTCGTTCTTTTTTCAGTGATGATTATTACATCATTTGGATTTGAATCTTAACCAAAGATCTATTACAGAATAGAAATTGTTGAAATGAGACAGCAAAATCTTTCATTTATTCATTAGATAGGCTAATATCATAAAAAGAAAAAAGGAGAAAAAAAGTTGATATATTTAAGCTAATTACGTATGGGAAAATTACCAAAAACTAGGTGTTAAGTTGTGAATTTTTAAAATTCAGGTTTAAGGTTTATCTATTCAAAAATCAGGTATTTTATTTTATATATAAAACTCTAGATCTATCCAAACCCTACATTAATTCATTTCATTTCTCTCCACCCTCTCACTCGTCGCCTCCACCGCCGCCGCATCCACCACTTTTCTCTCACAACGGCGACTCATCCACTACCACCACTGCCCGCCGCCTCCTTCCCTTCTCTCTCCTCTCCTCTCCTCTCCTCTCCTCTCCTCTCCTCCCTTCTCCCTCCATTCTCCTCACTGTCGAGAAACCAGCGGATCTGAAAAATGCAGTTTCTGGCGGGCGCCGTCTAGACAACCCACGGTGGCGGACCAACTGTGTTATCTTCCCCTCCCCAAGACGCACATTGCTCAGGTATGGGTCAACTTCGATTTAACTCCCAACAACCTGAATTTAACGCTTCAATTTTCAGCATTTTGATGCTTCATTCTTGCTCCAATTGTTCAATTCAGCCAACAAGAATTCAATTTACAATGGTAAGGATGTGGGTAAGCAACCAATTGCATCAATTAACACCTCGACTTCTTGAATTGAACTTGCCCACCTTCCTCCTCGAGATGCATATGTTCTTACTGAAATTGATGATTCTGCTGGTGTTTTTCTTCAAAACACAGGTGGTGGTGGTTGGCAGACGGCAGTGGTGATTTGGGTGGTGTTGGTGAGGTTGTGTGGTGATGGTGGTGCGGTGGATCTAGGTAGGACGGCGGTGGTATTTACTTGATGTGGTGGGTTGACAATGGTGGTGGCAGTCGATGGTGGTGATTTTGATTTTCTGTGACTAAAAATATAATTTGTGACCTTAAAATTCTATAATCTGTGACTAACCATTTTGTTATCTGTGACCTAAAAATTATATAATCTGTGACCGTGAAAAAATATGTGACCAACTAATTTGGAAAATCTGTGACTTTGTGACATATAAATTTTGATATGTGACTAACGAATTAATAGTGACCTAGAAATTTTTTTATATGTTTTTATATGTGACTATAAAAAAAATCTGTGACTAATTAATTTGGAAATCTGTGACCTACAAAAAAATTGTGACAAAAAATTAATTTTTAACTAATTAAT
>CAIGRF010238824.1:21145-32221 GCA_903798235.1 Fraxinus ornus
TTAGTGGGTTGGCCCAAACCCGTTAGGTTTTAACTATTTATTGGGTTTTTTTCATTGTTATTAGACAGTTGATGATTATGATGAATTAAAGATTGGCTTGAGCCGTTTTCTCCCCTCCTCCTCCCCAGCTTCTTCTTCTTCTCCCTCCCCCTTCTTCACAGCTTCTTCTCTCTTTCTTCTACTACTTCTTCCTGCAATTCTTAATCCTACTATCGTCCTGCATCAATAAGTGTGATTTCATTATATTATGTATATCATGTGCACTGCACATGACTTAAATGGACAAAATGTACGAAACCGTCCAAAAGAACTATTTGCGCACAAAACCAATAGGTTGAGGTGGTCAATGCCAAGAATGGAAGAATTGGGACTGAAAGACTGCAAGAAAGAGTCGCTCACTGTTTAAAACTAAGGTAGTCTAAAGAATGCACTGTAAGACTGCAAGAAAGAGTCGCTCACTGTTTAAGGAGGCAAGATGATTGAAGTTTGTATTGGACTCGAGTCACTCAACGGTATTAAATATATCTAGTCCGATCAAGTACTCTGTACCAAACATGCCCTAAGAGTCAGGGTTATAACTGATACTCGAACGATACAGACCTTTGTTGGGCTACCTTTTCGAATTCTCCTTTTGAGTTAATTATTTGTTGGTTGGGATGAAGGAGGATACGATATTTGTTTTATACAATCTTGACTAATTGCTTCATGAAATCTACTGCAGGGAATCGTTTACAGCCTGCTGGACAAAAAGAAGGAAGCTGAAGAAAACTTTGAAATTTATCGAAGTCTTGTGCCTGACGAGTTTCCACAGAGGGGATTTCTTGATGATGTCGTCTTGGCGGCAAAAACAGAGTCAAGGCAACAGCTCGAAAAGGAGTTTCAAAGCTAAATTCTGTACAAATACTTAAAATCTTCTATCTCGCAGTTTTTAGCCCTGAATCTTTGACCGAGTGTGTTAGTTCTTAGGACCAACTTGTACAGTGAAAAGTTTATTAGTAGATGTTGCTTGAAATGGTTACTTCTCTAGGCTGGAATTTCAAATCACGTTTTTATGCATTCTTGTGGAAAGAATTGCAGAGAATACCATTTAAAGAAAAGGGCAAATATTTTGAAATGCAATAAAATGGGCAGTGTTGAGAATGGATCTTAGCTTTGCTTTGTCAATTAAAAACCTATTCACGTAGCTTAATACAACAATAAAAACAAGTAAAGTTTGATCCTTTGACATATAGAGATAATTTGATTATACTGAATTCGTTTAAAAAATCATGAGTCATAATTAGGAATGGATGTGGATTGAGTTGGTTCGATTTTTGAATCATTATGAAACGAATTGTCAAATTACAGATGCCACCTGGTACAGAAAAAGTGAAGTCATTATTTTTAAATCAAACCAAACTAAGCACTAGTTTGGTCTCTATTATAATTTAATACATTTTTCCTTTTTTATATTTTAATCACATATTTTTCAATAAAATAATGTCACACATAAATTCAAAACTTTTTTTTTTTAACCACGTACTTAAAAAAAAAAAAAAAAATTATAAAATACATTCTCTTCAAAAACTCATAATGGATCCGATTAAATTTAGTCCCTGTTTGATACGCATTTGATCAAAATACATTTCAAAACTCATTTTAAATCACACATTTTTCAATAAAATAATATTTTACATCACATCAATAATTTTTCCTTACTTTTTAAACACATATTTCTCATCATATTTCTATTTAAAATACATTCTTTCCTCAATAATATATATCAAAAGTATAAAACCGAGCACTGTCAGTTTGATTTGATGGATTTTGAAAGGCTTTTTAATACTTGAACCATAAAAAAAAAACCTACATTTTTAGTTTCAAATATAAAAATCAGGTTTTTCAAATATAAAAATCAGATATATATTTTTTCAATAATTAGATAATAATTATATAATTTTTATATCTATTCTATCTCTAGCTCACTTTCTCTCTAATCAATCTATCTCTATTATCGGTCTCTTTCTAATCTTTCTCTATTCACGCCATCTATTGTTACCTAGATTAGTACACTAGCCACCACCAAACTTTGACCGTCGCCACTGAAAGACAAACTCCGGCCATGCAAGTCTGTATGATTTAATCGAATAGTTGATTTTTCTCATTCATTGGTTTGAAAAGTCGGATCTAAGAAGGATGTGGGCCTTTTTTAGGTGAATTTGTGTTGGATCTGAGAAGGATGGGTGCCCACACATTTGTTGTCCAATGCATGGAGTTCATAGGAATAGGAAGTTCCTCCAGAGGACTAATAAGGTCGAAGAAGAGGCCAAGAAACTTAAAGTTGAGGCCCAAAGGTTGGGTAATGAGGTTGAGGCTCCCTAGACTAAGCAAGCCGAGCCTGAGTCAAAGTTCGGTTACTTAAAATGATTGTCTAAAAAACGAAGTCCATCTTTGTCGCTCTGAGATGAATGCTTTAGCAAAGCGAGTGGAGACTTCAGACAATCATCAAAAGATGGCATCTGATGCCTAGGATCTTTCCAATAAAGACAAAGGACAACTGAAGGTCAAGGTAGGGGGTCTAACTACAGAGGTGGATGATGTAAGACAGCAGGTATGACTGTTGGGAGGAGGAAGTTTAGAGCTATATCAGGAACTTTCATAAGACAATGGAGTACATTGACCTCACCATCTATTGGAGGCGAGTTGCTTATGATGAGATCTTGATTAGGGTGGCTGAACTGCTCCCTGAATTGGGTTTATCGGTGTTGAGGATTAATGAACTGCATTTTGTGCCAGTACCAGTTATTCTATAGGGAAAAGGCAAAAGGATCATTATGGTATGAACCAGTTATTCCGGTAAAGATGGTTTAGGGTGATCCCGTTTGGAAAAGACGAAAATATCGCGTTAAAAAAAGGAAAAACTCTTGGGACATTTACTTTAGTATATTGGACAACGAAGTCGTTTCAAATGAGTTATGGATCGTGGATGTTTTTGATGATTTAGGCTGGTGTTTGTTTTATTACCAAGGTGCTACTCAACTTGCTGGACAGTCATGAACTATGACTTGTTAGCGAAGATGGTGTTATAATTAGGCTGTGGCCCAAATTCTATTTTGAAGATGATTGAAAATTCTAATCAGGTCGACATTAAAATGAATTCTATTTGTTAGAATGCTTTTGGAATCCTATTCTAAGTTTATTTGGAAAATTCTAGTTGAGATTCTATTTGGAAGCCTAATTAAGGTAGTATTATATATATAGTATTTTAGATTAAGGTAGACAAAGTTGAAAACACAATATCATTGTATTCTTTCTCCATATTTTAGTGAAAACTCCATTTCTCTATCAATTATTTTATTCTTGAGTTTGTAATTAATTACTTCATATTGTGTCATATTATTTTCCCATCTATTATCACAATAAATTGGAATTGGAGTTATTCAATATTTTCTTCGTTGTTTATAACAAATTGGTATGAGCGTTCAGGCTTAATTCATAGGGAGATTTTATTTTTAGGGATGGCAACCATGAAATATAATATTCCACTTTTAGATTTCGGCACAAAATTTTCGTTGTAGTAGATAAAGATGAGTGCAATATTCACTTAGATGGATTTAGACGATACGTTGTTGGAATTTGATAAGATGTCCACAACTTGGAATCAAAAAGAGAAACTGTGTAGGGATCGAAAGGCCTGTCGCAAATTCATTTTCATTTTTCGAATAACATTCTTCATGATGTTTTGAAAGAAAAGTCTGCCGCTGCATTATGGTTACGATTAGAGCAATTGTGCATGACTAAATTGCATCAGTATATGTCGTTTAGGGACATGATCTTATATAGTCGTAACATTTTCAACATTGAAGATGTTTATGATGCTCTATATTTAAAAGAGAAGATGAAACATCTCATTCAAATTAAGGCTCATGGAGATGGCTTTATTATTGATGATGGTTCTAGAAAGGGCAAATTAAAATCTAACTTCACAAACAAATTTTTTTAATTATTGTAAGAGAAATGGATACTTGGTTAAGGATTGCTATAAGTTGCAGTATAAAGAAAAATTGGCTGCAGTTAATCAGAAGGGAAAACAACTAGATACTTCAGGTGAAGTCAGTGTTGGAGAAATGTTTCACAATGATAGAAATCTTTTGATGATTGCTGATAGCAATTTCAAACCTGAAGAAGATTGAATTCTTGATTCGATTTGCACTTTTCATATGTGTCTCAATCGGGATTCATTTACAATATATGATGAAGTTTCTATAGGTGTTGTACACTTTATCGAATATCTGGTATAGGAATCGTTAGAATTAAGTTGATTGATTGAAATTTCAGAACACTTGATGCAATGCGACATGTTCCTGATTTGAAGAAAAATATTATCTCCTTAAGGTTTGTAGAGGTACGATGGAAAAAAATCTCAATTATATATCTTGCAAGGTACTACAGAATCTTTGAAAGTTAATCAACATAAATTTGAAGCTCATGTGGATTGTTAGTTTGGTTCAATACCGTCAAAGTTTTGTTTGGAGTCTACTTTGATGAATACGTTTAAGTCAAGTTCAAAAGTTATAGATAATTCCGCTTTATCATCATTACCAATGGTGTCATTGTATTTAATTTCTAGAAAAGACCCATTTTTGAGAATATACCTCTACATAGGTACACACATGTTGATTTAGTTAATTCTACTTCGTTCATGGTTGAAGATGATGGTTCAAGCAAAGATCCTTCAGTTGAAGCATTTTGTGGTGATTCTATTACGGGGCTTGTTGCAGCCTTATTTGGTGATTGTTAATCATGTTTATTTTTGTTACTTATGATTCGAGCAACTTTGGTGTCCAAGAGTGTTCTTGAAATTCTGATTATTTAGGTTTTTTTTAGTTTGAACCCATTTGGATTTTGTGGTAGAGGTGGGGAATATTTTCAAGTTGAAAATCTTGATGGAGAAGTTCGTTTATGTTTTTGTAGAATAGTTGAAGTTCATTCCTTACAGTTGAGTTTTGTCTCTAGGTGGAGAATCTTTGAAATTACTCATTGCAGTGAAATTTGTGTCAATGTGAAGTTTGTTAGAATTAGGTCATGACCCGAATTCTATTTTGAAGATGATTGAAAATTCTAATTAAGGTCGACATTAAGAGGAATTCTATTTGTTGGAATGCTTTTGAAATCATATTCGAAGTCTATTTGGTAAATTCTATTATGAAGCCCAATTGAGAGTTGGAATTTGGGTTGGACTTGAAGAGATTAAAATATGGACCGGGGAGGACTTTTCGGCACAATTATGCTTGTCTAACGCTCAACTTGAGCTTGAGCACCCAAAATAGTGAAGCGGCACCCGCCTGATTCCGCCAGACAATCGAGTGTCGGGACGGCGCTGCCTAGCGCCAATAACAGATGATATAAATTTAGCAACACTTTTTCCTCCAGATCTGTTGCGGGAAATGGTTAATGTGCAACTTCGAGTTGTCTCGAGCATCATATTCATCCTGCCTAGATGCATTTTCACATTTTACACGTTTTGAGCATTCATTTCCATCCATAACTTTACGTAGGGCTTGAAACATCCCTTATATATATTTATTGTATTTCAGAATGAGTTAGACAAAGTTGAAAACACAAAATCATTTTATTTTTTTTCCATATTTTAGTGAAAACTCCATTCCTCTGCTAATTATTTTATTCTTGAGTTTGTTATTGTGTCATATTATTTTCTTGCCTATTATCACAACAAATTGGTATCGGAGTTATCTTGTAGTTTCTTCGTTGTTTATAACAGATGGCGTATATCCGAAAGGGAGTGAGAGAGAGAAAGAGAGATTGGCTTCTGGGTTGGAAAGATGTAGTACCAAAGAGTGGTAGCTATTTAATGTTGATAATTGCTCGTGCCAGAATCCACACCTCTGGGTCTTCCTGAAGGTTCGAGTTTGCATCATAAGATTAAAGTTGGAGAAGATATGAAAACACCATTAGTTTAAGGTCATGTTTGTTTGGGCAAGAAGCTTTAATACGAGTTGTCGAAAAAAATTGTTTTAGTAAGCTATACAATGAATATCAATGGCGCCAAATCCCTTTTTACTTTTAGCCCAAACAAATTAAGATGGAATTTACACAATTCTTTACTTGAAAATTTGAGTCTTTCATTAAGAACTGGTTTTGGATCTTAGATTGATAAGGAAATAAACATCACCTTAGTTTTTGATTTAAGTGGTTAAAAACTTTTCCACCTTTAAAAATTGATGAAAATGGCTTCATATTGCACAATGTAACAAGAAGTGCATTTTATAAGAAACCATTAAGAGATCTAATGAAAGAAACCATATAGGCATGGTGATTAATTTCCTAATAGCTTATATATGACTTTCACTTCTATCCCTAAAATAATGCAAGTAAAACCAACAATCCAGCAAGAATGCTTGTTCCTGTCTGCATCCACAGCCTTGTACCGGCACTCTCTAACGCAATTGGAAAGAGACATTCCGATGTGGAAGCATTAGTCTTAACTATCTTTGCCAAACCCTGGAAACTACAAGCCTCCACATCCTGATTCTGCATTTGGAAATACATATTGAAAGCATAGGAAATGTTGGCCTGTATGCTGCCCAGTTTATTGCACGAAGAACCATAGTTCAGTGCCGTGCAATCTCCCATCGCACAAGCATAACCTAGGTTGTCCGGGACAAGACTCATGTTCTTCATGTCACTGTTGAATGCGCACCACTGTTTTTCCAAGTACTTAATGCCCTTTGCGCCTACCGGCATTTTGTCGTGACCTTGGCCACTGAAATCCATTGGAAACTTTGGCTGTCCATCATACCGAAATATGCCCCAATGGCGCTCAAAATCGCCTGGTGCAATGCTTTTTTGGTTCTCATCTGTGAGACTAAACAAATAATACTCGATTTCTCCAGGATAAAGAGGGGTTCCTTTTTTCGTTGCCATTTTCTTGAAGAATCCATCATAGAATTTTTTAGCCAGTTTGACATTGGCTTTGATGTGTCCCTCAGTTGGCCAACCAATCTCCCCAACAATGATTTTCATTTTTTGGATACCAATTTTTCTCAATGACCAAATAAGGGTATCTAAATTTGCATCAAACATATTGGTGTATGAAATTCCCTTGTCCTGAACTGGTTTCGCACCACCATCGAAGAAGGCGAATTCCATAGGGAAATCGGGATTTTGATACAAACTTAGAAAAGGGTATATGTTGACGAGAAAAGGCGAGTTATTTTCTTTGAAAAACTTCAGAATTTGGATCATATTTTCTTTTATATCTGAACGGAAATTGCCAGCAGATGGAGCATTGGAACCTGATTCATATACATCTGCATTTTGGGGTGTGGTTACTTTAATTTTGTCCCCAAGACCGGCTTCATCGAGGGCTTTCTGAACGTTCTTTAATGCCGGGAAAGTTGTCTTTAAATTTGAACCATTGTAAGCCTTCAAGAATGGCTCGTTTCCAACAGCAATATACCTGTTAAGTCCATGCAAAACTCAGAATAATATTCATCGAACCACATCATCTAAAAGCTCAAATTATTAGAGAACCAAAAGGCTAGAATCTTAGAATATGTTGAGAAGTTTCATACTTAATATTGACTCCTCCATCATATAAATGCTTGGTAACATTTTCTTTGACCCAATCTTCGGCCTTATCATAATCATTGGCAAGTTCAGCCAAGTGATTGTTAGGAATGCCAAGCATGACCTCAATCCCGGTTCCTGCAAAGAATTTGACAGTCCAGTGATCCGAGTCAAACAGTTTTATCTGATCGATTTTGTTGTCCTTAAGAATTTGAACTATTGTGCTGGGTTGCATATTTTGTGAAGCCTGGGTTCCCCAATTCACGCCTATACCCTGTACGAGGTTTGGCGAAATGAAGAATGCAAGAAAGGTCCATGTTACTAGGACCCTGATAATGTCCATGGCTTCAACTGGGAATGGGGATTGGTTCTGAGTCAAATGAGGTTCGAATAGAATAGAAGGTTTATGGGATTAGAATGCAAATTCAGGAGGTGGAGAATTGGGAATCCATGGAATCCATTGGTTTAGAGGATTCATTAGATGAAAACAAGGAGCGATGGAAAAGGGTTGTCCCAGCTTTTTTTTATCGGTTCATAAATAGTTCAAATGGAGATTTCAAACGTGGAGAGAAATTTTTTGAAAAACAATTAATTTTTTCACTATTATTTTACATAAAAAAAAAAATATAGGAAAAATCCTATAATTGGACCTAATTTGATTTTTATGATATGAATATCGATAATAGAATAATGGGAAATTTGGGAATTATGAATTAACTTAGCATGATGTAGAGTTATTTTATTGAACTGCATAATTCCTGTGTTAAAACAAAACTCTATTTCTGACTGAAATATAATAACTCCGTCTGTGTTAGGCATCCAATAACTTAGTCGAATTAGTGGGTTGTAATTTTTACAACCCACTGATGACTGTACAAATGGATTTTTCCAACTTAGTCTGTGTAATGCCCATGTGAGTAATTGCTCGTACTTGGGGAATTACTCATTAATTTTTACAATTTCACTAGATATAAATTAAGTTTGACACCAAGTTTGACATCATTGTGAAGTCGTAACTTCTTATACGTTGATTTTAACAACACTTTAAACAATTAATGACATGAATTTTACCCCATCTTCGAGTGTCTATGCCATGAGATTCCTATGGTTTTCTTTAATTTCTTATTTTTATATGTGGCTTAATAGCAGAAAAATTCATACATATTAGATGTTATGCACCCCCTATATATTGGAAATAGAAGAAAAAGTTCATATTTGATACCTTTTGTGCCGAATACCCCTATCGTCATGTTCTATCAATTGTGCCGTTAAATCCCAATAAATAGGGAAAATGGATAAAATAAAGTGGGCAAAACCTCCCCTATTGGACATGGTACGAAACTCCCCCACCCATTGAAATTGGCGAAATACCTCCGTGTCGTCTATTTTCTCCATAAAAAGATTGGAAATCCGTGCACGTTATTTGTCGATAACTGTCTTTGAGCCTATACATTTTCATCGCCGGTAACTGTGATTTTAATACCATCACATCCGTGTTTTTTTGACTATGTTTCATTGTATTGTATATATGAAAAAAATCCTCTGGTGATCAATTATCAGCCCATACGTCAACAAGTCTGGAATCTATTCTGATTTTTTATGGGATTGGAATCAATTTTTGTGGCTGCTACTTTAGTGATATCATCATATGGTGATGTTCTGTTGGGCTGAGCTTTGGTGTCAAAACAGACAGTGGAAGAGGGAGGGTAGATGGGATTGGGAGGAAGAGAAATTGATTTTTTTTAATTGTTAATTTTAAATTTTTAAGTATTTATTTGAAACTCGTTTGTACTTTTTTTTAAAAAAATTGAGACTATAGTTGCAATTAGTTATTTATTTATTTTTTCTTTTATTTAAATAGGATGGTATATTCATTATTTCCCTTTTTTTTATTGAGAAAATAGACGGCAATTGGGCATTTCATTAATTCCAATAGGTGAGGGTTTGGCCCTTTCTATTTTATCCATTTTCCCCTATTTATTGGAATTTAATTGTACAACTGACGGAAGGTGACGATACGGGAGTATTCCACACAAAAGATTTCAAACAGGGACATTTTCTGTTATTTCTAATTAGTAGGGGTTTTCTGCATAACGTCTAATAGATAGGGGATTTTTTTGCTATTAAGCCTTTTATATTGCATGCTTAAATCTTAATTTGGACTTGCGATAAAAAAGATGAAGAGATGTTAAATGGCCGAGTTGAGCCGTTTGTTATGCTCACCTTTCAGCTCAGCTCAGTCCACGATGTCAATTGGCTTGCTTCATCAAAAGTGGGCTTGTCTCTTCACTTCCCTGAAGTATATATAATGAAAACATAAATTTGTAAAGAAATGGTTAATGTGAAAAAAAATCACATTTCTTCAAAAGTATTATAATGTTGTGTAAATCGTCCTCCTTTATTCGGACTTTGCACCTGCTATAACAAAGTTGAAATTGTATGAGAATGAATTTGATGTATACAATTTTTCCAAAATAAATACAATATAATAACTATTAAAGCAACGAAATATACTTACTATTATATCTTAATAATCTCAATTGTACTTCTTGTTAAGTTGTGGAACCTAATTATTACCACTTTGTGAAGTTGGTCGTGGATCGACCTCTACAGTGAGGTTGTCGTGGAGGTTGGAAAGGGGGTAGAATCCCCCCTCCCCTCGGGGAGGTGGGCAGAGCCTCCAAACCAAAATTTATTAAAAACTGTTTAGGAATTTGTATTCTTGTAAAATTCTATTAAGTTATTGAGTCCCTGTAAAATTCGATTTGATCCTAATTTATCTTATAAACAGGGAGCCATCTTTAGACTTTATGATCATGATCAAAAAGAAAGAAAGAGAAGTTAGAGAATATATGAATGCAATTTTCTCTTGTAAACCTTTTTTTATCATATTAAATTAATATTGCAGTTGCGAAGAGAACGTGATTTCACATTGCGGTGAATCTGTATAAATACTGCATGTTCTTGAGTATTTTTTTTTCGAAATTATTGCTTTCGAGTGAATAAAATTAAGATTTATAGCTTGCAACACATGTGAAAAGATGTCAAAACACCACCGCCATCTATTTGAAGTCAATGGTGCATACAAACTTGTGCTTCTATTCTTGATTTATTTTAATGTTTGTTGACAAGAGTTGAATAGCAGGAATTTGTTACATGTTAGATCAAGTGATTGCATGTTACAACATCTTGATTTTAATGAATTTATTATTAACTTAAGAAAATTTTACTTTTTCATGTAGTTGTCTAAAGTTCTCATGCATCACTTTTATCAAACTATTAATCGAGCGAAGAAAGTTTGATATTTAGGGATAGCATAACTAGTACTCAAGATCAAACGTTAATACTTTATTTTTTTTTATTTCTTGACCAACAACACAACGCTTGAACCATAATATAAATTGAACACATGTATGTTAATTAGTGAAATCGGACTCCAAACTATTTATTTAATTGTTCTTTAGCTCGATACTTGTTTTCTCCATTAGTATTAATTTGTTTATTCTA
>CAIGRF010238907.1:5689-25488 GCA_903798235.1 Fraxinus ornus
TTTCCTCGTTCTCTACATCTAAAAGAGTGTGTTGAATCCAAGCTGAAAGATCTGGATGTTCTCTCCTGGGTCTAGCTCTTAAGAAATCTTGAAAATAGTCAACAGCTGCGTGATAGATTGCCTCATGATTTTCAAGCACCGTACCATCCCTAAGTCTCATCTCCTTGACTCTGTAAGAGCTCCTTCCATTAAAGTGCTTAAAAAACTGATTGCTGACTTTCCCTTTCTCTATCCACCTCTGCTTTGCTATTTGTGTCAGTCGCATTCCTTCTCTCTTCTCCCAAGTGTCAATTTCTACTTTTGTAGCTAGGTAGGTATACTCGATCTCCTTTGAGTGAGTCACTTGAAGGCTAGCATCCAACTCTTCTAACTCTTTTTCCAGTCGCTGAATGTGTTCCTGTGTCCACCCAAACACCTCTTTATTCCATATACGTAATGCAGTCCTCAGCTTTTTTAGTTTTCCAACTAGGCGCCATAAGCCACTTTCGTCTGAGTTTCCTTCCCAAATCTTTAACACAGATTCTTAAAGCTCTCATGTGTAGTCTACATTTGTTGGAATTTAAACGGTGTAGGGCCATAACAAACCATATTAGTCTGTAGCCAGATCAGCATTGGTGCATGGTCCGACGTGGTACGAGCTAAATACCTCATATGGAGATTAGGGAAATTCTCCAAGCAATTAGAATCATACAATAATCTATCCAATTTTGCCCAATTCCTAGCCCAGCCTGTTTGACCATTACATTAAGAAAAAAGCTCCCCACCATCTTGCGGTATTTCCATCAACCCACAATTTTCAATAAACTGATTAAAATCCTCCATAGCACCAATTGGTCAAGGTCGGCCACCACGCCTTTCAGAGTTATTTCTTATACTATTAAAATCACCAACCACAACCCAAGGAACATGAGAGTGATTCACTTCTTCTAATTCTGACTAGAGTAATCTTCTTTCTACAGCCGCGCATTTCGTATAAATAAAGGAAACCAGCATCTGATGATTACCTTCTTTCACAAGACAAGTGATTTGTTGGTTACTTTTACTCATCACATTAACATGTATATCTTGATCCCACATGATCCAAAGTTTTCCTTCCACGTAACTGTTCGATAAGCCAAACTTAAAGTTTAGTTTCCTCTGTAAATCGCCCATATTATCCGCTGTTTGCCAAGGCTCTCTGCTACCGCTACTATTCTAGGCTTATACTTCCTCACCAACTTCCGTACCCTATGTGTCGAGGTCCCTATACCTCGCACATTCCAAAAAAAATAATTGCAATTCATAGATTAAGTCTAGATTTAGTACACTGACATGAGTCAGGATTGAAAATTTTTATTATTTAAACGAGATTATTATTTTATCTAACATTCATTTTTCAAGATTTTACTGTAGTGAAAAAATCATGGATTTTGATATCAACCACAGGATTAATAGCATATATCAACACCTAGACGACATTTTTAACATGTTGGACAAGTTTGTATGAGATTATCTATTCTAAGGAACCGAGTTTAAACGTTCCATTTAGTTCAACGTAATAAACACAGAAATAGATTTGTAACAAAGCCTTTCTTGTACTTAGTTTTTCTTGCTTCACACGAAATCTTGGGTGCATGTTCATGTATATGCATTCATTCCCTTGTTAATTCACACAATGGTTTTTGGTGGTGTTCATGTACAAGCAAGGATCTCACAATGTTTTGAAGGTGTATGGCCCTACCTTCTAAAAATGTCTCACATAAAACCCGATTGATCTTTTGACTAACAGAAACGACATAATTACCTTGCAAAATCGAGTTAGAAGTGGTGCATTTGTGCGGTTAGAGTTGTTAGGTCACTGCTCCTAGGGGATGAAGCTCGTGATCACACTATTAGAAGCCGCAATACCAACACCCACCCTTGTAATTTGTATCTCCCCAAACACTAGGATCTTCAGGAGCTTTGAAAATTTATCCCTTCATAACTTGTGTGCGGATTATTGTAGCACTGGCTGTTTTCAAGAAGGTCTTGGCTTAACTATGTCATGAATTATCCAATTCTTTATAGGGTGATACCAGAATGAAGTTTTTTTTTAATGACATGGTTGATGTAGATTTTTTTATAATAGATTGTGAAAAGGGATATTTTGAAAATTGTGTGTTTAAAAAAGTAAGAAAAGTTATGAGTCCACATGTAAAATTATTTTATTTAGAGAATATGAAATTGAAAATTAATTTAGGAAAAATGAGTTTTAAAAGATCTCGATTGAACATGAGCTAAATCTTTGTGACATTCAGTTTAGATATAGTATCATGATGTCAATAATAGAAATTAGAAATAAATCAATTTACATCTTAACTTGGAACCATGTGATCTTGTTTAGAAATAAGAAAAGGAGTCAATCTCACTTGCATGGCTCTCGACTTTGGCTCAACTTCATTCTTGGATCTTGGATATCAAGAACTTAAGGTTTCTCCCAGAATTCGCTACATGTAGCTTTTTTTCGATTATTCAATAATCAAAAGATAGTTAGAGCCATTTTGACACAACTTTTAAAATGTCAACAGTTATTTCTGATATTTAGAAATTGCTTTAGGACTTATTTATATATTTTTTTGAAAGTATTTTGTCTAGTTAGAAAAGCGTTTAGAAAAAATCGTCCACTGAGCTCATCTACATAAAGCAAAAGCAAAAGTACTATCAAACGAGCCATGTGTGTTGTTCATCTGTTCATCGTTTTTCTAAATGACCCTACGTCACTATTTTAGTACAATAAACGTAAGAATAGATCATAAAGGAGTCCCAACCACCCAATAAATTGAAGAACACGTTGCTTTTTCTCCATGTGGAGCTGGACCCATGCCCAAATTTGATGACAGTGAAACCACAAGTAGGTGCCCACAAAATGAAACTATAACTTAAAGCAGTACAATGATATATACTTCTAACAAAATCTAAACATGATCTTTGTAGGCTTTCTTAGAATGAAATGAAACTGCAACACTTTTGACCTAAACCAAATCTTTCAAGTTATAAAACAATGGTTAGTGCTGCACTACATCATTCCAACTAGATGTATCTCTCTCTATAGACGATTGCACGGTCATTTTTATATACTTAAAAGGCAAGCACTGCAATACTGTATGTTATGACTCGTTGCTAGAACGAGGCCCATGTAATTTCGAAGCCCTTCATTCTGATGCTCTGATGTTATCCGATGCCCAAGTAGTCCTGAGCATAGTTATAAAACCTAGCTCGGACCGATCAGTCGGGTCGAAAAATCGGTGACCCGGTCCCTTGTTCGGGTCGAGTAGATTAATTTAATATGGATGCATATAACTCGGTCAAAAATCAATTTTGGCCTAGTTAACTAACGATTTTGATCAAATTAACCCGGCCGGTTGATCGGTTTTCCAAAATTGCCTTTAAAAATATTGGGGGTCTAAGGAATTGAACCTTGGATCTCTAAGTAAAACAATAAGTTTCTCACCATTGGAGTTGTAAAGTACTTCAATGTTTATTATGTGCAAGAATTATATGTATCAAATTTATCATGTATATCAATATATGTTTTCTAAAAGTATTTTTATAAAAAATTTGATCAAACATTTTATTTTATTTTATAGACCTAAATAATTAGTGAAAAATAATTTAAAAACATATATAATTTTGTCTAAAAAAATTTTTATACTTTAATTTTTTTATACATTTTTATGCAATGACCCACCGGTCCGACCATTGACCCACCAGTTCGACCATTAACCTGAGACCCAATACTTTGTTAGGGTCGATGTTCGGGCCAGGTCTAATAACTATGGTCCCGAGGCTCCCTCCTAGGTCCGAGGCTCCTCAGCTGGTGACGGCCCTATGCAAAGATTAAACTTATGATGAAGATCTTATTCGAATGATTGATGTGACCTTTGTAAAAAGTATATTTGTGTCCCCTCTTGTCAATGTAAGAACATTAAATGCTTTGAAAAGCTAGGAAGGTTAACTTGATGGCCAGGACTTGATGCTTCGGTCGAGGAGATGAGAGACTACGTATAATTTGATCTAAGGGTCACCTTTCCATTTATAACACTATAAATATCCCCACCATGTAACAATTGAAGAATAATGCTACTTTAAATACTCAAAACAACCTATTTTACTCCCTGACCAGTTTCTAGCAATTACAGTTTTTATCGATTGATTATTATACAATCGTGTCCCGAAAATCATGTCGGAACCTGAATGGAAACGTCTCGTGTCGTTGAGCTCTTCCTACGTTCAAATATTGGAGTGATCTCGATCGTTGATCTACATTAAGGTGTTGGACCTAGCTCACGTATGCCCGAGTGGGCCCAGCATCTATTGAGTTCATTTTTTGAAGTCAACAAATTGATACCATCTGTAGGAAACCACACTATAAGTACGAGCAACCCCGTGGAAAGAATTTTTTGAAGAAAATAGATTGAGCATCCCCCTTGCAAAAGGATATTTTCTTTAAAAAGAACAAGAGGAAGCCCCTCGAAAGTTGAAAAAATTCCAAAGTTTTTAGGCTTGAAAAGAGATTAGTTCAGATGGAGATGCCCCTTCCAGACGTGTGAGGGAAAGTGAAAATGAAGTTCCCATCATAGTCACCCCAGCGGGTCGGCTTCGACACCACCACCATCATAGGCGAGGTGGAAGAAAAATGGCGGCCCGCTTACTAGAGAAATGGAAACTATGGCAACCAACATGAGAAACATCACCAACCATCCCTTTGCTTCAGGAACAATACCAGCAAGAAGATGAGGTACAAAGCTAAATAGCCCGTCCTCCCGGCATGCTAGGGAAGTTAGCCCCATCGAGAGGAAAGTGGGAGTTGATGTCTCTTCAAACTACGCTTTTGGACAACCTACCGAGGCCCTATTCAATATGGAGGACAATTTTCCCCAGGAATATGAGCCAGAAAATAGGCCTCTGAGGTCTAGCAGCGTGTTTGACCGGCTAAGTCCAGCTGGACCGAGGCATAGGCAGCGTTATGAAATTCCACTGCCTTGAAATAAACCACAACTCACACTTCCTAAAATTTGCCAAATGGAGGAAAGGCAAGAACATGCCCCCTGAGTTGCCCCGCCTTGTAATGAACGTCTAAGGAGGGATGAGAAGGCAGGCAACCGGGCATGACCTTTTGCGCCACCTCCAAGGTATGAGGCTGATGCAAATTATGATTCGGATGGCCTCTAGAGATCTTGTGATTTGGATGATGATGATGAAGAGAACCTACACTTTTACGAGAATTGAGGAACGCTCAGGTACCTAGCCACTATGTGATACCCAAGATACCGAAATATGATGGGAGATACGACCCGACTAAACATTTGAACACATATAAGACACATATGAGCCTGAGAGGCACCATCCCAACTGTGAAATGCAGAGCTTTCCACTTGACCCTTAGTGGATTAGCTAAAATTTGGTACAACAGGCTACCACCTAGGAGTTTCAAGAGCTGGCCAAAATTTAAAACTACTTTCTTGAAGAGATTCGTAGTGAGCAAGGAAGGAGAGGCCCATATTCAGCTGCTTCAGGACATGAGGCAACAACTCGGTGAGACTAAAAAGAGCTTTTTGTCCCTCTTCACGGACTAAATGACATATTGTGTTCAAGTTACCGATCGTGAGACCTTATGGCGCTAAGAGGAGGTCTGAATATGAACACCCTGTTTTGGAGATATGTGCAAAATCAGGATTCTACGACCTACGACGCCCTGCTGGAAATGATGAGATGGGAAATTATCAACGAAGAGTCTATTGATCACAAAACAGGGCTAGTAGGAGTCTCCAGCCTCAACAAAGATAGTGTGGGAGAGGACCTACGTCTCACCTAAAGGACCACCATTGGAATCAATCTAGCAATGAGATTGCCCCCAGCTTAGGCCAAGCACTTGCCACGACCACCTTGAATGTCATACCCACGTTGGCTTATGAGGATGTACTAGTAACAAACCCTCAACCAATTGAGTCTATGCAGTAGGCCCCTCGTAGAGGAAGATTTCAAGGGCGAGGCTCGGGACCTCGAGGCAGGCCGAACCTTCTCAAATACTGCACATACCATCACTCATACATCCACAATACTGCGAACTGCAGAGATATTGCCTAACATCCAAGGGATCGAATTTTCGAAATGACAATCAAGATAATTCTCAGCAGAGAAATAAGCCCCGGTTGAGGCGTGATCAGCCACCTAGGCGTGATGAGGTCACTCCCCTCCATCGGAAAGTATCCCCCAAATGGAGGAGGGAATATGAAGATGACAGAACTAGGGATGGACAACGACAATGAAGAGGCCACCAAAATCGAGTGGAGAATGCCCTCATCCATAAAATCGATACCATCTTTGAAGGCCCTTATATTGGTGGAGAAACAAGGAACTCCCAAATGAATTATGCCCGGGAGGCAAAATGCCCTCCACTAACCAGCTACATAGTGGACAACAATTATCGAAGGAATCAATCACCTCTCATTGTGTTCATACATAAAGATTCAGAAGGTGTCCACTATCCCTATTGCGACGCCCTTGTCGTGAGGGCCATAGTGGCTCGAAATAGGCTAAAGCGAATGTTGGTGGATAATGGCAGTTCTGTTAATATTCGTTTTAGAGCCACATTCGATAAAATGATTTTGGACCACGAGTTGACTCCCATCACCACCACTCTATACGGTTTCACTAGAGATAGCATAATCCCGAGGGGCAAGATCACACTTGCTGTAGAGATGAGAGAACCACCATTATCAACGTTGAACTTTATGGAATTCTTGATAGTTGATAGTAGGTCCGCCTACTACAGGGTATTGGAGAGGCCTGCATTAAAAGATCTTGGAGCTGTCACTTCCATCCACCACCTATGCATGAAATTCCTAACTGAACAGGGAGTGGCAACGGTAAAAGGTAACCAAAGAGGAGCCCGGAAATGCTACTTAAACTCTGTCAGGAAGGACGAGCCTAGGGACATTAACATCGTAACTGGCAATGTCGACATGGACATTCCCAAGGAGACGCCTACATTCGATGAAATTGACCCCCACATTATCGAAATCGAGTCCCAAACAGACCCAATAGAGGAGCTGGAAAGCTTCCCGGTAGACCCGTCGGACCCCACCATGCTGTTACAGGTGGGTAGGGGCCTGGCTCCAGAATTTAAAGAAAAACTTAAGAAACTCTTATGTGAGAATCATGGTATCTTTGCTTGGAGGCATGAAAATATGGTAGGCATCGACCCCGGGGTCAATTGCCACCACTTGAAAATTGATCATAAGGTTGCCTCGCATAGACAGAAAAGAAGAGTTTTAAATCCGAAATGATATGAGTCCTTGAAGGAAGAGGTACAAAAGTTAATCAAGAATGGCTTCATTAGGGAGGCCCTCTACTCGAAGTCGGTCTCCAACCCGGTCTTAGTGAAGAAGCATAACGGAAAATAGAGGGTATGCATCGACTTTTCTGACATTAACTAGGCCTATCCTAAGACAACTTCCCACTCCCGAGGATAGATCAATTGGTAGACTTCACCGCTGGACAGGAGTCACTGAGCTTCATGGATGCCTACTCTGGCTACAACCAAATTCTCATGTATCCAGGTGATGAGGAGCACACCTCCTTCATCACGGATAGGGGACTCTCCTACTACAAGATGATGCCCTTTGGGTTAAAGAATGCTAGAGCCACTTACTAAAGGCTTGTGAATAAAATGTTCGCCGACTTACTCGGCACCACGATGAAGGTCTACGTGGATGACATGTTTGTCAAAATCTTGAAGGCTAGTGACCACATAACCCACCTTAACGGAGTCTTTCAAGTCTTATGAAGGTACCACATGAGGTTGAACCACCTCAAGTGTGCGTTTAGAGTCGTATTAGGCAAGTTCCTATGGTACATGGTCAACCAAAGGGGCATAGAGGCAAATCCTAAGAAAATACAAGTACTGATTGAGATGAGGTCCCCTCAGAAGCCAAAAGAAGTGTAAAGCTTAACCAGTCGGGTGGCCGCTTTGAGTCACTTTATCTTAAAGGCTACCAATAAATGCCTTTCCTTCTTTAAGATTTTGAAAGGAGGAAAGAAATTCCAGTAGACAAAGGAGTGTAAAGAGGCCTTCCAGGGGCTAAAAAAGCACCTAGGGCAGACCCCCTCCTCTCGAAACCCAAGCTGGGAAAAGCTCTACAACTTAACTTGGTCGTCTCCAATGAGGCCATAAGCGCAGTACTCATCAGGGAAGAGGGCTCAACCCAACTACCGATTTGTTACATTAGCAAGGCCTTGCTAGCGCCTGAAACTTGTTACCCGGATATGGAGAAGTTAACTTTGGCATTGATAACTGCATCTCGTAAGTTGAGGCCCTACTTCCAAGCCCACACCATCCATGTGTTGATGAATTTCCCACTCAAGCAAGTATTGCAAAAACCTAATGCCTTAGGGAGATTGTTGAAATGGGCCGTGAAATTGAGCGAGTTTAAAATCCTTTTCAAGGTAAGAACCGCCATTAAAGTCCAGGTCTTAGCAGACTTCGTAGTAGAATTCACCAATGTCCCTGAAGTAGACGAAACAATGGAGCTTGCCGAGCCCCCCATGTGGAACCTATTTGTGGACTGCTCGATAGGGGAAGTAGGCTCAGCTGTAGGTGTGGTACTAGTGAGCCCCGAGGGTCATAAGTTGAAAAGCGCCGTACAATTCGAATTTAATACCACCAACAATGCAGCCGAGTATGAGGCTCTCTTTGCTAGCCGAGGCTATCCAAGGAAATGCAAGTGAAGATGTTACTCATCAACAGTGACTCCCAACTCATTGTAGGACAGGTTAATGGCAACTTTGTAGCCAGAGATAAAGCTATGGCCGACTACCTCAAGCTGGTAATGAGCCTGCTCCCCTCCTTTGAGATGCCACGCCCCACACATTAAAAATGCCCACGCCGATGTAGCAAAGACTCTGAGTTGTTGATGGTGGTGCCGGTCGAAGCACCTCTTGAGGCCATCTACCTCTACAGAAGAAGTGATGTGGGTAGGAGGAACCCCAACTTGGATGCAACCCCTTATGGCCTATCTCAAAGATCAAATTTTGCCGGACAATAAAGAAGAGGCCTACAAGCTAAGGAGGAGGTCCACACATTTTGTGCTAGTGGTTGATATTCTTTATAGGCGAGGATTCTCTTCCCCCCCTCATTCGTGTGTGGGAGGGGAGGAAGCCACCTACATACTCCGCGAGATACACGAAGGTGTTTGCGGTAATCACTCGGGAGGACTCGCTTTGGCAAGAAAAACACTGAGGTAGGGGTACTATTGGCCCACTTTGAAAAAGGATGCCATTCAATTTGCTCAAAAATGCGATAAATGCCACTCCCATGTCCAAAGACATCCCTCCCAGGAGTTGACTGCAGTGTCCAGCCCTTGGCCTTTCAGCAAATGGGGCGTGGACCTCATTGGCCCTTTACCCATGGGCAGAGGAAGTACTAATTTTTCCATTATTGCAATTGATTACTTCACAAAGTGGGTAGAAGTCGAATCTTTAGGAAAGATTATGGAGGCTAACACCTCTAAGTTTTTGTGGAAAAACATCATATGCCGGTTTGGGATATTTCCCACTCGATCGTCTCAGATAATGGAAAGCAATTTGACCAAAAAAAAAAAAGGTAAGAGACCTCTGTAAAGAGCTGGGAATTAGGAATCACTTTTCTACTACTGAGGCTAATGGGCAAGTCGAGGTTGTGAATAAAACTATAAAGCACACTTTGAAGAGGAAATATGACACGGCCAAGGGAGCCTGGGTAGATGAGTTGCCACAAATGTTGTGGGTAATCTGAACTACAAGTAGAACCCCAACTGGTGAGACTCTCCTTTGTCATTCTCTGTAGAAGAAGGCAATTTTGTAATCCTAGATCTAGGTTCTCAACTTTTTTCTCTCTCTCTCTCTCTCTCTCTCTCTCTCTCTCTCTCTCTCGTTCTTGATTTAGGGTTGAAATTGGATGTTTTGTTGTGAGTTTTTCCTTTTTATTATTTTTCCAGATGAGTTTGAATCAAACAAGACGTCGTCTATACCGCTTTCTCATTCTCATCTTCCAAGTAATTTTTTTTTCTTTTTGTCTCCTAATATTCTATAATTGATTAATTTCTATGCAAATAATCCATGTTTCAAATTGAAAGAAACAACCTAGAATTCAAAAAATGGCTGGTTATGTTGGGGTGTTTTGTTGGATCCATTGGAACTGTCTGCCTCCATCACATCCAGACTTAATTTTTCCAATAAATTTTGGAGTAAGCAATGGAAGAGAATGGTGGTGAAGGCATTGAAATGGAAGTCATAGACACGACAATTCGGAAAAAGCATTTTTGATGACGATGGAAAATCGCGACACGTGTGCCAAGCTTTTTGCCTATTTTATATTGTAGTGATATATAATTCGTTTGTACTAGGAAATAAAATAATCTTCGTACAAGGAAATAAGTACACATACAAGTAAATAGTTCAAACGCAGTGCAAGGAATTCATAAACTTGTACAAGTGACAATAAATATGAGCATGGCTTAAATGGGGAAGAATTTATGTCCAAATATGCTCTCAAAAGATGGTTATCTAAGAACATGTACAAGGGGATCATGAGTGAAACATGAGAGACAACCAACTGACCAAGGAGCCATTGGCCGCTTCATCCCGCACCAAATGAGTTGGCATAATTTATGCATTATCCTGCACAAACACAACCTACAAATAAGTTGGCATAATTTACGCAGTATCCTGGACAAACACAATTTGACTACAGCCAAAAAGATTACTCACGTACCTCAAGCATACAATTAACAATGGATTATTCATTTTTAGCTCCTCTTTCTCTTAATCTTGCAGCATATACTGATGCAGATTCAGCAGGTAATCAAGATTGTTGCACCTATATTTTTGTACGTCAACTTTCTTGACTCCAACACTATCCCTAGTGAAGGGAATCAACCCGAAATTCCCATGTGAGAAAAAAAATAGAGAAAACACACGCCAAAAGAAAAAAAATATTAAAGGAATTATGATTATCTTAAAATAATTATTTTTCTATATATCATCAAATTTATCATATACTTAATTAAAATTTTTTAATTTTTTAATCAAATATTAAGCACCAAATTTGTAAAATTTTTAGAATATTGTCCGACAAACTAATTATATCTTCTGTTATAGTCTTTTTTTTTATTTTTTATTTGTTAAAATACGATTCTTTACAAAATTGTCTAATTGTGTTTAACCATGATGTAAGGTTTTTTGCCCAACACCCTAGCATGTAATTGTGCGACCGTTTGGCTTCCTAGTGGCAACATGACACGATCCATCCTAAATCACACTAGTGGATCAACATTTGTCGATTATGGATGCCATTTGGGGGCCTTTAGGTGTCGAACCTATGATAAAGGCTAACTTTAACGGTGTGTGAGTAAATAACTTATTGACTTTGACTAGAAAAGAGTAAGTTATAACACAACTATTGTACTTTAATTTTTGGGTATCATATTGTTTTGACCAAGTCTCATATAAGACAAATTGGACAGCTCCATGCAATTACATTGAGTAATGCCATATTACATTGTTCGGGGAAATCTCTTGGGGGCATAACACTATGACAGCCGCTGTTAGCCGGCTGGTATTTTTCCCTCATTGATACTATAAATACAATAACCTTTAAGCACAATGAAAGCATCCTCTATCATTAACAAACACACGAAAATTAACTAAGAAATCTTTTCTGGTAAATTAAGGTTTCAAAATGGCCTCGAAAGCTTTCTTGATCGCAGTTTTCTTTCAAATGATTGCTGCTTCAACTATGGCAACTAATTATATGGTTGGAGACAATGCTGGCTGGAAAGTGGGTGTCAATTACACTGAATGGGCTGCAGACAAAACTTTTTACGTTGGAGACACACTGAGTATGTTATAATTCCCTTGTTTTGTGTCTCCTTATCCCCCACCCTACTTTTCAAATTTTCTATGCTAGCCAATATTATTATCAATAAATTCATCTCTGATACCACATTTTTGGGTGTTCATAGTGATGCACTCCCTCATTGATTTTTAATCTTGTTTTGGGTGCAGCGTTCATGTACAATAAGGGATCTCACAATGTTTTGAAAGTGAATGGACCTGACTTCCAACAGTGTTTGAAATCAAACACAACTGGTCTTCTGGATAGCGGAAATGACGTAATCACCCTTGCGAAACCAGGGAAGAAGTGGTACATTTGTGCGATTGCGGATCACTGCACGAAGGGTATGAAGCTTGTGATCAATGTATTAGAAGCAGCTACAGAAGCACCCACTCCTTTACCTCAGACACCGGGATCTTCAGGAGCCTCTGAAATCTCTCCCTTTAAATCTTTTGGGTGGATGCTCGCAGCATTGGCTGTTTTTAAGATGATCCTGACTTAACATATATATGCAGTCCACCTCTCAATTTTCAGGCTGCGTCATTCGTTTTCTAATTCCGTTTTGTTTGATATTAAATAAAGTTTTACTATTTGGTTTTTTCTTTTGTCACATTCATTTAAACATATATGTTGTTACTGTATTGATGAGAATAAAATTTGAAGTTTAGAAATGCATATATAGTGTGCTCTTAATGTATTGGTTTAGACAATCGAGACCATAAGCCTTCTCAATGTCAAGTTTATTTCGATTGAATCAGGAAGACAAGATCTCAGTTGTCGTACAGATTTCTGGCTAGAAATAAGGCGAGAACTAAAGTCCTTGATGCATTCATTACTCCAGCGTCGCCGATGCAACCTTCATATAATCCACATTAGCCTCGAGCAACAAGGTTTTTCTTGAATTAGCTATCCTCACCTTCAAACATTGCCACCTTCATCTCTTGGTGGGTGTCGAATCCAACAAATAATAAATGCTCGCTTTCTTAAAATATAAATTGTAGCAAGGGTGAGCAAAGTCGTATCCACAGAGATTGGTTAGATTTAATTCTTCAAAGATTAGGACAATAAAAGAAACGGGGGGTTTTGGATTTTTGTAAATTAAAACAAATTGAATTTAAGCAAGTTTAATTAACTAAGAAATCTTTTCTGGTCAATTAAGGTTTCAAAATGGCCACGAAAGCTTTCTTGATCGCAGTTTTCTTTGCAATGATTGCTGCTTCAACTATGGCAACTAATTATATGGTTGGAGACAATGCTGGCTGGAAAGTGGGTGTCAATTACACTGAATGGGCTGCAGACAAAACGTTCTACGTTGGAGACACACTGAGTATGTTAATTCCCTTGTTTTGTGTCTCCTTATCCCCCACCCTACTTTTCCAATTTTCTATGCGAGCGAATTTTATTATTAATAAATTCATCTCTGATACCACATTTTTTGGTGTTCATAGTGATGCACTCCCTCATTGATTTTTAATCTTGTTTTGGGTGCAGCGTTCATGTACAACAAGGGATCTCACAATGTTTTGAAAGTGAATGGACCTGACTTCCAACAGTGTTTGAAATCAAACACAACTGGTCTTCTGGATAGCGGCAATGACGTAATCACCCTTGCGAAACCAGGGAAGAAGTGGTACATTTGTGCGATTGCGGATCACTGCACGAAGGGGATGAAGCTTGTGATCAATGTATTAGAAGCAGCTACAGAAGCACCCACTCCTTTACCTCAAACACCGGGATCTTCAGGAGCCTCTGAAATCTCTCCCTTTAAATCTTTTGGGTGGATGCTTGCAGCATTGGCTGTTTTTAAGATGATCCTGGCTTAACATATATATGCAGTCCACCTCTCAGTTTTCAGGCTTTGTCATTCATTTTCTAATTCCGTTTTGTGTGATATTAAATAAAGTTTTACTATTTGGTTTTTTCTTTTGTCACATTCATTTAAACATATATGTTGTTACTGTATTGATGAGAATAAAATTTGAAGTTTAGAAATGCATATATAGCGTGCTCTTAATGTATTGGTTTAGACAATCGAGACCATAAGCCTTCACAATGTCAAGTTCATTTCGATTGAATCAGGAAGACAAAATCTCAGTTGTCATACAGATTTCTGGCTAGAAATAAGGCGAGAACTAAAGTCCTTGATGCAGTCATTATCCTCCAGTGTCGCCGATGCAACCTTCATCTAATCCACATTAGCCTCGAGCAACAGGTTTTTCTTGATTAATCTTGAATTAGCTATCCTCACCTTCAAACTAACATTGCCACCTTCATCTCTCATTCTTCTTCTCAGAGGTGGCTCATAAGATTTGGGGGCAAAAACCATCAAGAGGGCATTTTCAAGAACAACAATAAGATAAATTAATAGAGTAATTAAACACTGACGAAAATTCAGATTGAAATCAATATATGTTGATGATTCACACTGAAATACCGATAGCAATATCGTATTGGTCGAGTGCTGGTGGGCTGAAAACTGGGATTATGAAACAATTCAATCCAGCTAATGGATTTGGCTTCATTCGTCAAGATGAAGGGTGCAGAGACTTGTTTTTCCACATATCAGAGCTAATGGTTCCAAGATTTGATTTAGTGGAGTGCAGATGCATAGTGCATTACCTAGTCGAGCCAGACGAAACGAGGATTCTGTTTTATTGTTCATATTTAAGACTTATGTATCGAATACCATTTAACAGATTCTGTTTTCTTGTTCATGTTTAAGGAATTAGTTAACTTGAAGAAGTACAAAATTGGAACTGATGGTGATCAAACTGAGAAAAATCTAATAAAAGTGAATTTTTAATTTTATGTGTGCTGTTAGAATCGTTAGATCACTGCTCCAAGTTGATTAACTTCGTTATCACAATATTAGAAGCCGCAAGACCAACACCCACCCTTGTATCTCCCCCAACCATCAGGATCTTCAGAAGCCTCAAAAACTTCTCCCTTCATAAGTTGTGTGTGAATTATTGCAGCACTGGCTGTTTTCAAGAAGGTATTGGATTATCCAAGTGATACCAGAATGAAGTTTTACCTTTTTTTAATGACATGTTTGATGTAGATTTTTTTAGAATAAATTGTGAAAAGTGATATTTTGAAAATTGTGTGTTTAAAAAGTATGAGAAGTTATAAGTTCACATGTAAAATAATTTTATTTGGAGAATATGAAGTTCAAAATTGATTTAGGAAAATGAGTTTAAAAAAATATCGAGTGAACATGAGCTAAATCTTTGTGATATTCAGTTGAGATATACTAGAAATTAGAAATAAATAAATTTACATCTAAACATAGAACCATGCAGGGCTGTATCTGTGTTTCACGGGGCCCGAGACAAATTTCAAAATTTGGTCTTCTAAATCGCAGCAAGTAATCAATTTTTTTTGTTTATAAAAGCTTTATTGAACTAAATTTTTTTAATTTAAAATCAACAATAAAATAAAAAATGAAATATTCAATACACACACACACACACACACAAATAACATTGCGAAAATATTTTAAATTATCACTTAAATACAACTCGTCATACGGTCTTTGAGACAAAAATATTAATCAATCTTAAATAGTATTGTTCAACCATTTCTTTTTCAATAGATAATATGGTCAATGCATTCAATTTTTTATGTGACAAAGTTGATGGAAGATAAATCTTAATTAATCTTAAGTTGAAGAAACTTCTTTTCTGCCGATGCAATTGTAATCGGTATGGTATTTGATTTACTTTTTTGATCTTTAGCTGCTTTCCTAAATATTTCATTCCACAAGTACAAAATCAAACAAAGATATTTGTTTCTATTTTACAATATGGTTATAAGATACTTAAGAAAGCAAATTTGTGAAAAAAAAGTGTCCAAACAATCTATTAACAGAAAATAAAATAAAATAAAAATAATCAATGATTATCAATGTTCTAACTTAACTATAGTGAGAGAAGATTTTCTTCCATTACACGTATATGGTAAATACATTTCGTACTCACAATGAATTCAATTTCACATAAAATAGGAAATAAACTTCTTGTCTACAAAAATGGTTAAATTTTACACACTTACTCACTTTGCACAAGGCTCATAGCCTCTAGAGAAAAAATTGTTATTCCCACAACAATAACAATATATTATCTAAAGTCATAAATATTTTCATAATGTAACAGTAAAATGGAAAAAATCAAATCACATCATATTTAACCATATATTGCACCCAATTACCCCACAGAATGTACAAATTCATATTAATTAACAACGGGTTATAAATCAAGAAAATAAATTCAATCACACACACAAATCAATGATATGATCAACAAGATATTGAAAAAATATAATTGAATTTAGAGACAAAACTATAGAGTAATCACTTAAATANTTTATTTGGAGAATATGAAGTTCAAAATTGATTTAGGAAAATGAGTTTAAAAAAATATCGAGTGAACATGAGCTAAATCTTTGTGATATTCAGTTGAGATATACTAGAAATTAGAAATAAATAAATTTACATCTAAACATAGAACCATGCAGGGCTGTATCTGTGTTTCACGGGGCCCGAGACAAATTTCAAAATTTGGTCTTCTAAATCGCAGCAAGTAATCAATTTTTTTTGTTTATAAAAGCTTTATTGAACTAAATTTTTTTAATTTAAAATCAACAATAAAATAAAAAATGAAATATTCAATACACACACACACACACACACAAATAACATTGCGAAAATATTTTAAATTATCACTTAAATACAACTCGTCATACGGTCTTTGAGAAAAAAATATTAATCAATCTTAAATAGTATTGTTCAACCATTTCTTTTTCAATAGATAATATGGTCAATGCATTCAATTTTTTATGTGACAAAGTTGATGGAAGATAAATCTTAATTAATCTTAAGTTGAAGAAACTTCTTTTCTGCCGATGCAATTGTAATCGGTATGGTATTTGATTTACTTTTTTGATCTTTAGCTGCTTTCCTAAATATTTCATTCCACAAGTACAAAATCAAACAAAGATATTTGTTTCTATTTTACAATATGGTTATAAGATACTTAAGAAAGCAAATTTGTGAAAAAAAAAAGTGTCCAAACAATCTATTAACAGAAAATAAAATAAAATAAAAATAATCAATGATTATCAATGTTTTAACTTAACTATAGTGAGAGAAGATTTTCTTCCATTACACGTATATGGTAAATACATTTCGTACTCACAATGAATTCAATTTCACATAAAATAGGAAATAAACTTTTTATCTACAAAAAAGGGTTAAATTTTACTCACTTTCTCACTTTACACATGGCTCACAACATTTAAAGAAAAAATTTGTTATTGCAACAACAATAACGATATATTATCTAAAGTCATAAATATTTTCATAATGTAAGAGTAAAATGGAAAAAAATAAATCACATTATATTTAACCATATATTGCACCCATTACCCCAAAAGGCACAAATTCACATTAATTAATAACGGTTAATAGATCGATAAAAGAAATTCAATCCCACACACAAATCAATGATCCGATCAACAATATATTGAAAAAATATAATTAAATTTAGAAACAAAACTATATGGTAATTAATTAAATATATAAAATCTATCAGTCAATGCAGTTAAAAAAGCTAGGATTAATAAACGATCAGATCAACAAAGGTGTGTGTAACGATGCATAAATATATACTGAGGGGGTGTTACACAATAAGATGAGTATTCCAAATTGAGACCCTAATTCAATGGTTTATGATATCATTGTTGAAGAAACCTCATTGTTTGGAAAAATCGAACAAAGGTGAACAAATATAGAAGACAGTGGATTTTTAAAATAAAGAAGGAAGCAAAAAAAAAAAAAATTGAACCCCCTAAAAAGCCGAGCCTAAGGCAACAGTCTCTTGGACCTCTCCTCAGGTTCGGCTATGGAACCATGTGATCTTGTTTAGGAATAAGAAAAGGAGTCAATTTCACTTGTATGGCTCTCAACTTTGGCTCAGCTTCATTCTTGGATCTTGGATATCAAGAACTTCAGATTTCTCTCAAAATTCGCTATGTGTTGCTTTTTTTTCAATTATTCAATGATCAAAAGATAGTTAGAGCCACTTTGACGCGAATTTTGAAATGATAATAGTTATTTCTGATATTTAGAAATTGCTTTTGGACCTATTAATTTTTTTTAAAAAGTATTTTGTCTAGTTAGAAAAGTGTTTAGAAAAAACTAGCCACCGAGCTCACCTACATAAAGCCAAAGCAATAGTACTATCAAACGAGCCCTATGTGTTGTCCATGTGTTCATCGTTTTTCGATACGACCATACGTCACTATTTTAGTACAATAAACTAAAGAATAGATTAAAAATAAATTGAAGAGCAAGTTTCTTTTTGTCCATGTGGAGCTGGACCCATGCCCAAATTTGATGACAGTGAAACCACCAGTAGGTGCCCACAAAATGAAGCAAAACTTCAAAAGTAGTACAATGATTGTTAAGAATTTGAGGAGGTGATAGACACGGCATGAAGTGTAAATCGCACAAACAATAACAATATTAAGAGAAAACAAATAAGAAGATGAAATTAATAGAGAAACATAATACTTTATTAATGACAGTCAATGGAGAGAAAATACAATTTTGCAATAATATTCTTCCTGAATTGAATGAAGAGTTTACTATTTATAGGAGACATGTTCAAACCCTAAAATTAACCTAAATATGGAAATTAGGTTAAAAATCGCGTAAGATCGAAAAATAAGGAAATAAAATCACGGGCGACAGACGAGCAACATACTCCCTGCTCCAATTTTGCACCTCTCACTCAAGCGAGAGGTGGGCGTCCGTCCAACGCCGTCAATCTGTCTTTTTTCATTCTTGGATTCTATTTTGACATCTTCAAGCCTAATATTTCACAACGTGAAACCCTAGACCCAATTTGGACCGCATTTGGGTCACAAAATCCAACGATGATATATACTTCTAACAAAATCTAAACATAATCTTGGTAGGCTTTCTTAGAATGAAATGAAACTGCAACACTTTTGACCTAAACCAGATCTTTCCAGTTATAAAACAAAAAGTTGGTGCTGCACTACATCATTCCAACTAGATGTATCTCTCTCTAGAGACGATTGCATGGTCATTTTTATATAGATTATTCTTCTTGTACATAGGGGACATCATTATGGTGCCCCCTATGTACTTGTAGCACTTTCCTTTTTATATACTTAAAGGCAAGCACTGCAATACTGTACATGGAGGCCTAATTTGGATGACTCGTACATGTACATCGACTAATGAAGATGAAATTTAGGAGAAGGCATGGTCATTTCATAGTATCTGTGCTTCACAGGCATAATATTGACATATAATGGTTTGGAACTAACGACCTGATATGGATCTACCAGTTTCCAAATCTATGTTATTTATAAACAAAATATGGAGCATGACTATACTATCTACATTGGGAAACAATTTTTTTAAATTCCCGACTGGTTTTAGATCAAATTTCAACACAAACAATTAGCTTGCGGATTTAGAGGATTCCACGTAGTGAGAAAGCTGGGCTCAGCCTTGCCACTTGGCAAAGCAGTTTGGAATAATATATAAATGCTTTCCAGAAAAATAGCTGAAGCTATTATTCTGAAGATAAAACCCCACATAAGAAATATTAAAACTTAACAACAACAACAACAAAAAACTTGCCAGACCATTATATAACTTTTTCCTTCTTCTAAAAAACTTTCTTGCTTCATAGACGTTTAGTTTAGGAAACTGAAACCTCTCTTAAGCTTTGAAGATTGGTTGGCGAAAGTTGATGCTGATGGTGGTCGCATGGAAGTGGAAGTGGAAGTGGGAGGGGTGGTGCTTTTGCGGTTTGGCCAAGGAGGGGGGAGGGGTGGAGGACGAGGCAGGTGAGATTCGTTGGGAAGATGA
>CAIGRF010238965.1:0-17198 GCA_903798235.1 Fraxinus ornus
GCCCGTTTCTCATTTTTTCCCAACTTTTGCTTATTTTCTTCAATCTCACCAACCTACATCACAACATCAAGACACACATAAAAACACTCTAAAACACTCTCAATGGTAACAAAATAATGAATTAAATGGCATAAATATTATGAGTGTGGAGTACTCATCAGCACTACCCCTTCCTTTTGATAGAGGTCATATGAGGTCAATTCCCCACTTGGAAAATGGCTAAGGGCTGGAGACAACGCTTTATTTTTGAGAAGGTTGTCTTTCTATTGTCGTAAACATTGACACTTTTCATATTTTTAACGTAATGTTTCACATCATTTTTCAAGGTAAACCAGTAGTATCCTTACTTCATCACCTTTTGTGCCAAAGCCTACCCTCCTGCATGGTTATCACAAACCCCTTCTTAAATTTCCTAAAGTACGTAGGTGGCTTGTTTTCCACCTATGCATAGAAGGAAGGGTTAGGAAAAACCTTGCTTGTACGACATATCCTCTTGAAAGACAAAATGTGCAGTTTGCCTTTTGAGCTTCTGTGCCTCCTCTTTGTCAGAGGACAATATTAGATCTTTAAGGTATGCTAAGATAGGCTGCATCCATGGGGGTTGTCCTCGACCTACATCACTACTTCACTTTCAAAAGTGGATGGATAGGTACAATGGTAAGTAGTTCAGAGTCTCTACTGCTCGCCAGCTTTAAAGGGCATCGGCTTGAGCATTTCCCATGCGTGAAAACTGTGTTAACTCAAACCTTTAAAAGACTAGAACAAGTTCCATTACCAATTTCATATACGCGGCCATATACTTATCCTTGGCTGCAAAACTACCGTTGACTTGACTTACTATCAACTGGGAATCGCTACTAATAGTTAGCCTTTTCACTTACATTTCCCTGGCCAACTTGAGGTCAGCTAAAAGGGCCTTGTATTGGGCAACATTGTTGGTAGCCTTAAATCCAAATCTCATAGCACAACTAAGCTTATGCCTCTCTAGGCTGACCAAAACTACCCTTACCCCAGATCCTGTGTCTCCAAAAGAACCACCAACAAAAAGGTTTCAATTGGGGGGCTCGCGGCGTTCCAATTCCTTTTCCATTTCTGGAATATAGGTGAACTCTGCCACAAAATCTGCTAAGGCTTGGCCTTTAGTGGAGGCTCTTAGTTTGAACATAATATTGAACTCACTTAGTTCTACAACCCATTTCATCATCCTTCCTAAGGCATCGGGTCTTTAGAGTACTTGCTTGAGCAGGAAGTTGGTCTCATGGCCTCAATTTTTGGGAAGCTGTTACCAGGAAAAGAGCCAGCTTCTCCATGTCAAGCTAATAGGGTCTTTACTACCAAGAGTGCTTTGCTTACATAATAAATGGGTAATTCGTGTTCAGCTTCCTTCTTCATAAGTATTGAACTGATAGTGTCGGTAGTCACTGCCAGGTTCAATTGCAAAAGCTCATCATTCTTAAGCTTAGAGAGAAGGGGAACCTATCCCAAGTGATTGTTTAGCTCTTTTAAGGCTAACTCACATTCCTTCGTCCATTGAAACTTATTTCCTCCCTCTAAGACCTTAAAGGAAGGAAAACATTTATCCGTTGTTTTTTGAAACGAAGTGGCTCAATACTGCTACGCGTCCAGTAAGACTCTGTACTTTTTTAGGCTTCCGGGGCGACATTTCGATCAAGGCCTTAATCTTTTCATGATTAGCCTCTATGCCCCTTTGATTGACCATGTAACCTAAGAATTTTCTCGAGACAACCCCAAATGCACACTTCAGGGGGTTCAACCTCATCCTATACATTCACAGTATACGAAAAGTCTCCAAGGTGCTCCACATGATCCCGTTCTCTTAGGCTTTTTACCATCACATTATCAACATATACCTCCATTGTCTTTCCAATGAGGTCTGTAAATATTTTATTTACAAGCCCCTGATAGGTGGCTCTGCCGTTTTTTAACCCGAAAGGCATCACCTTATAATAAAGACCTCTATCCGTTATAAAAGAAGTGTGCTCTTCATTGGCTAGGAACATTGGGATCTTCCTATCCACTTACTGTTATGCTTCTTAACAAGAACATGGTTAGATACCCAACTCGAATATGTTGATTCTTGAATAAACCAATTGTCGATTAGCTTCTTCACTTCGTCCCTTAAGGCCTCGTACCTCTCTAGGCCGATGGCTCTTTTTTCTGTCGACGAGCTTTAGCCTTAGGATCAATTTTCAAATGATGGTAACTAACCCTTGAGTCGATGTCATTCATGTCCTCATGCTTCCAAGCAAAGATGTCCAAATTTTATCGCAAGAAAAATTTCAGTTTGTCCTTGGTCTCCATTGGCAGATCTTTTTCAACCTGTAGGAATTTAAAGGGATCCTGGGGACTCACTAGAAAACTCTCCAATTCTTCCAATTGGACTGTTTGAAGCTCGCAACCGATGATGCGAGGGTCCATGTTATCCAATTTAGCTGCTTCTCTAGCACCTCTGCCTTTTTTCAGGGGCTGGTATTACTTCAATGATTGCCTCTTCTTCAGAGCCATTGACATTTCGATGTCTTCTCCTTGTTCAGGAGCTTGCTTTCGGCTCAGGGGCTTCATACATGTCAGTGTCTATTATAATCACATTGGCGTCCATATGCTCTGGCTTTATGAGAAGTTCAAATAGCACTCCCTTGCGCTCATCTGATCGCCTCTGATAGTGGCAATTCCATTTTCAGTGGAAAACTTCATGCATATGTGGGTAATGGACGTAACAGCCCATAACTCCTTCAATGTTGGCCTTCCCAACACCCCTTGGTAGGCGGGACGATTGTCCACCACCAAGAATTCCATGAAGTGATGGATGATCAGTGGTTCTATTCCCATCTCTACTGCAAGGGTATTTTTTCTCCTTGGAATGATGCTATCTTCAGTGAAACCATAAAGTGGGGAACTCATGGGGTCAGTTCATGATCTACTTGCATTTTGTCAAAAGTTGCCCTAAAGATGATGTTCATCGAGCTTCCATTAGCTACCAACATTCTTTTTAAGGCCATTTTGTGCTACGACACCCCTTACTACTAGGCGTGACAATGAGGATAGTGCAGCCTAGCTGCATCATCTTGGGAGAATATGATGGATTGTATTCCTTTCTCGATTAAGGGTCGACTATTGTTAACTATGAAGCATGCCATTGGCTGATCTTAGATATCTCCTCGACATACGGGCTTCTAGAGATGGTATCAATTTCCCAAATCAGTTTGCGACCAGCATCAGCCGGAGGGCTCCTCCTTCATCTTTGCCTTTGACCTTCCCTAGGTCTTTCCTCATCGTTTTCTCTTCTCCGATGAGCGTCATCCCTTCTATGCAGCCTGGCCTCAACTCTGCTAGGAGGAGATAGTGTTTTACCCCTATTTCTAGGTTTGAAACTTCGCTCCTATCCATTGGTCCTTGAGACAATTGTTGGTGGAGCCGTTACTGGGGTGTTTTCGTGACAGAGTTGACCTCCTCATTGGCCAACGTGGGTACCACATTTAATGTTGCCACGACTAAAGTTCGTCTTGAACTGAATGTGGTCGACAGGCCGTCTTGGTGTTCCATCAAATGTGAGGTGGGACCTCTCCCTTGCTGCCTTTGAGGTGGTGAGAATCCTCGGTTTGTCCTATTACGATGATCTCTCAATTCTTCATTGATAATCTCACGCCTTATCACTTCTAGCAAGGCGTCATAACTAGTTAGGTCTTTATTTTGCACGTCCCTCCAAAAGTTCATGTCCAACCCTCCCCCCCCTCTTAGGGCTGTCAAGGCTTCTTTATCCGTCACTTGCATGCAACAGGTCATTTTATCGGTAAAACGAGATAGAAAGCTTTTCAGCGACTCTTATTACTGTTGCTTCATATCTTGAAGGTGCTGTATTGACCCTTCACCTTTCTTGATTATTGCGAAACGTTTGAGGAAAGCCTTCTTATAGTCCGACCAGCTTCTAATACTTTCAGCCGAAAGCCTGGTATACCACACCTCAGCCGCCCCACTTAGGGTCAAGGGGAATGCTCTACATTTCATGACAGGAGTTGAACCCCTTAAGCTCATGTGAGTTTTGAAACTGTTGAAGTGATTTGCAAGGTCTCCTCTTCCATCGTATTTGAGGATTTTTGGGAGGTGAAGTGACTTGGAATAGGGACATCCCTGATTCTCTGAGAGAAGGGAAAATTATAATCATCATCATCATCGAGGTCGTAGAACTTCTGTGGTTCATCAGGATCTTCATCTCTTCTGGCTTGAGGCTCCAGGGCAGTTAGGACGCCCTTGCCCAAATTCCTGGCCTATTTTGCTCTCCTCTCATGCCTATTCCTAGGTAGATTCTGAGGTATGTCGCCATGGATGGACTGATTTTACCTTTCAAATTGGGGCCTTTGCGGCCTATTTCTAGGTACAAAGGGAGGCTAAACCTGCCTATTTATAGGCATTCCTGGGCTTAACTAGTTGAAGACGCTTGTAGATCTATGAGGCATGCTTTCCCTTTCATAATTTGGTAGAAATTTGAATAGGACCTCGTTAGGTTGGTTAGCGGCGTAGTTGGTGGAGGTGTCAACTCCAACCTTCCTATGTTGAGGGGCTTCTTCCCAAGCATATTGTTGATGGGCCATTTAGTTTTGAACTTCATCTTCTTGATAGTAATTACTCAGCAGGATTTGGGGAGGATCAAGAAGTTGAGCATTCACTTGAGCTGCATACACGGACAAGGGATGCCCTCTGGTTTTACATGTTCCTTAGTAGCTCTTGCATGATAATGTTCTGTTGGGTGATACTTCTCATGTTAGCAGCCATATCGGCCACTTCCCTGGTTAGTCTGGCTACTATCTTGGATTCGCCTCTAGATCCGCCTCTTCGATGCTTATGATGAGGTTGAGGACGGACTTATTGGAGCGAAATGCAAGGGTTCCTCTTCTTCAGGGTGTTCCTTGGCTATATGACGTGCTGATTCTCCATTATTGGAGCTCATGATAACGTTGGCTTTCTTCTGAATCGAATAATATTCATTTCTCAAGGAATATACCAAGTTCCCACAAACGATTTTCCTTGGGCTTCTCTACTGTTCTTTCTCCAAGAACAAACCCTATTTCTTCCTATAACTTTTTCCACGGGTTTTTCGTGGCTACATATATTGTTTCCCATATGCGGCGCCAATCAGTTGACCCTATTTTTGTAACAATTACTTGGACAACAGATGTCGGGTCCTCACAAGCAAATTCCTATACATTTTGATTGGAGATTCGAGTGGGATAGGATGCTTTTTATGGACGTGAGACATGCTATACGACGCTAGACAAAAATGTTCAAGCACCAGCAATATAATTAAATATGGTTGCATATGAACAAAACATTAATACACAACTCAACCAAAACTGAAATAATTTAAGTAAATAAATACGAAATAAACCGAAAAGGTAAATTTAGTGTGGTTTCAAGTGTATAATGTTGTCTTATCTTTCAAATGAGTTGTAAGCGGCCGAAGTGGTAGCTGTTGGACTATCTTCCAAATCGAAGCCTTACACCACTTAGTGTGCTATACATTTAATACATTAACAACAGATCAACCACTATATACCCTACGCTAACAATCCTGACTTTCATCACTATAAACGTTACATCAATTACTCTTAAAGATTGTTTAAAGGACAACAACGGCTTCAACCTCGAGAAGCTTCATATTGGAAGTCTTCAGTGCGAAAAGGACTTCGGCCAAAGGGAGCTTTGCTCTTTGACCTCTTTATTTTGATCAATTGATCTAAGTCAACTTCACGAAGTTTGACTTACATCTCCAGGAGGACTACAAAATGGTATTCTGATATCTGATTAGAGCCCCGGTACAAGGTGTAACAAATATATTCCCAAAACTCACATTGAAAAGAACAAGTGAACTAAACAAAAAGAATATCCAAATAATCGTAAAGCTATCATTCTTCTTTTCAAGGATTAGATGGTACGAAGTTCACATTTATCCCTTCTCCGAAGATAAGCTACGAACGAGTAAAAAGATTGATTAACTGTTCCAAGTTGTTCTCAATAAGCATCCATAATTTCATCCAACGGTACCGATCATTTCAATAGTTACAGATAAATAGGAAATAATTCAATGACATGCCACCACTAAACAAATTATTCGTATGTTTTGTACACTACTTAATAATCTTTTTTTTTTTCTCTACAGAGATTCATCAAATGCATGTGATATTATGCAATGAAAGCCTCGAGAGATGATTTGGCAAGCCACCACAAGGCGGGATCATTTCGCTTTAAGACTAGAAACATTTCCACCTTCCCGAATTCATCAACCTCCACATCTTCACAGAATCCAATCATTGCAAGAATGTCCATGGCAGCTGCATAAACAGGTATATATTATTGCTAATAAAGTTGTAGCCCTCGTACAAATAAAATGTAACCCTTCTCTTACAGAAGGAAAAAGTTGAGGATATAGTACATGAAAAGAGAACAACTTCTACATCCAAACCTAGTATGCTTATGTCAATACATAAAATACCGTAAATGCTTTTAGACACCTAAATATTTTTAGTGGAGCCCTCTCTAATCATAGTACCCTTCAAACTCTAAATGCAGAGAGACTGTTTTCACTTTACGTTTTTTAATTGTTGTGGGAGTTGGGAGGTTGGGATCAATTAGAGACTAAAGAGCAATGTGGAAAAAACTACCTACTAACACATTTTCGTATTCCAAGTCTACTAGTTCATCCAATGACAAACCACATCAATGTAACATGTATATATTAGCTAAAAAAAATTGATAAAAATCTAAGTTTTAATCACACATTTCATGGAACACAACTTTTATCTACTTTTCAATCATAAATTTCATCAACTTCTATCAAAATCTCCTAAAAATCTGATTTTTAGCTAAACCGAACAGGAGCTAAAGGTAAAAATGAAGAACAACTGAATTTTTACCTTTGTAATTAATAATGTTCCTTTGTATTGTGGCATTAGACTGCAGCATATCATCCAAAACAGCCAAGATTTAAGTTAAAACGGTAATCATTCAATGTTGTACTGACAATTTTACGATTACTGTACATAATCTAAACTTACCTTCCGCAGTTTTTTGAATTTCATTTCATCTGGATGTTCAATCAAATTACTGCACGAAACAACACCTTCGTTAGAAGTTGGAGGTTCAACATCTAAGATATCAATGAAAATGATTATTTGAATTTCAGTGCTCACCATATTATCTTGAACAAAGTTTTCAGAGCAATCATGCCACCCGAGGGTTCTACTTCACGTCTGAGAATCTCAATTGCATTTTGTAGACGACCACAAATAACAGTAACAGGGTCTTGGATTCTCTGCAGTTCCAGGACATCTGGATCAGGCTTATCGGTTTGACTCCTTGAAACTCCCTCCTGAGCTACCATAATATCATTTGAATCAGGCTGTGTCGGCGTGATTTCTTCCCTGTGAGAATCATCTGGATCAGGCTCCCCGGGAGACTTATCCACATAACTAGGTGAATCCACGCTTTGCCGTGTAATTAAGTCCATTAGATCAGTTCTCTCAGAATTTTCAAATTTCATGCAACTTTGTCTCACTCCAAAATTGTCAGGATCAGGTTCCAGAGAAGTAACCGATAGCCCAGGTGTAGCTTCATCCACAAAATGAGGTTTTGAGTCGTCAGAAACAAGTTCATTCAGCATGGCATTTTTTTCTGCAAAAGAATCAATTTCCATGGCTTCATCACCCTTACTATCACCAGCATCTGAAACATTAATGCTTTCCTGCACAGTCTATCACGATATCTTGTTAATCCTCCCTCTGGTTATTAAGCAATGTTTGTAAAAAATGAAAGTTAGCTCATGTTTGATGGCCATTTTTTGGGAAAACATTGTTTTGAATAGTGAATTTTTGGAGATGCGTGGTTAAAAAGTAAGAAAATTTTGGGTTTACATGTAAAATATTTTATTGTGTGAATGTGGTTGAAAATGAAGAATCATACATCATGTACAATATTGGTTGACAACATCCTATTTGGTATCAATCATATCCATTCATTTTTAAAAACTGTTTTCTACATCACATACTAGGATTTTGACAACACATGGTTGTCAACCTTTGTAAACAATGTTGTACACTTAGATTTATTCAAAAATGAATATGTAGAAAAAAGAGTTTTGAAAGAATGAGAGACAAACAGGAACTTATAAATGTTCCAAGTACCTCAGGAGATCTCAAAAGCGACGTAGATGTGTTTGCTAAACGTTTATAAGCAGCTGCCACTGAAGATATGCGAGCATCAGGAACAATAAATGCCTGCCCTCCAAGCTTTTGCGATGTACTCACATTATTATTAATGGCAAGCTCCTCTTCATAATGTTGCAAACTTCTAAATCTGCTCAAGGTGTGGCTGCTTGATTTAGTCCAATCAAGAGTAGCAGCTTCCTTGTTAAGCTGTCCAGGGCGGATGTTAACACGAAACATATTGGTTAAAATATATTCTAAGCAGAGGTCTCTCAGAGAAGATAAATAGGTTCAGTCACATCCTATGATGCTTGGACTCCAGCGCAGGTGCCCAATACAAGTACATATCTAGGATTCAAATCCCTTGTCTTCTAAAACCTAGGATATGGGAACATGGCTAAAAATGATCCAATATTTAGCCTTTGTATGATGGAGCTTTTTCGAATAGTCATTTATTTTTTCGTTGTGTGTAGGTCCCAACTTCTATGACAGCTTGATGCATGTGCTTGATAAAATGTCAATGAAATACTAGAAAATGTCCTGTTTTGAATCTTTTGGGAAAACCATGATGAGGGCAACTATAACATCCCGAAATTTTCTAGCAAAGATTTTAATATTTTAGAAAGTAATTAAAAATGTTAAGAACTTAATTGAATTAATAGTATATATGTTATAGGAATTATAATTAAAATAGTACTATGGGAATTAGAAGTGCAATTTTATAAAAATGGGGTAATTGCATATTTACCCAAGGATCAAACATGCAATTTTTATAATGAAATAAGATATTTGCATATTTACCCTAAGGGTTAAAAGTACAATTTGAGAAATCCCATATCATCTCTTATAAATAGGGGATGAATGTAGAAGTGGGACACACATCCCTTTCATTCTTTAATTACTTCAAACTATTTTTCTTCATTTTACCATCTTTTCCTCAAATCTCTTTCACACAATCTTTGATAATGCAAGCTAAGTAAACTAAACTCTATTTTTTTTGTTGAAATAATTTATAAATTTTTAAAACTTTTAGAGTTAAAAATTTGAAATAGAGATATTATAATTCACCATCCTTAATTTAATTAATTAAATTTAACTCTAATTTTATCTTCCTTCAATTATTAAAGAACCCTGAAACATCTACTCATAAATCAATTAAGTACTTAAAACAAATAATTATCTAAATAAATAAATAATTAACTTAAATAAAGAGAAATATAAAACTTACTTGAAGAAAAGGAATGAAAGGGAGGCGTGTCCCACTTCTACATTATGATAAGGATTAAATGTGCAATTTCTATACAAATATCTCATTTCATTATAAAATTTCACTTTTAATCCTTGGATAAATATGCAATTGTCCCATTTTTATAAAATTGCACTTCTAAATTTCTAATTCCCATAGTACTATTTTAATTATAATTCCTATAACATTTATACTATTAATTCAATTAAGTCCCTAAATTTTTTAATTACTTTCTAAAATATTAAAATCTTTGCTAGAAAATTTCGGAATGTTACAATAACTGTCTTCTAATAATTTAAATCAAGGGTACAAATGAGCGGTGCCAGAGAGAGCTTCACGGTGGGCCAATTGGCTAATTTTTTTTAATTATTATTATTATTATTATTTAACAATTTGAATGGTCAAACTAGCAAATAATCTGCTATTTCTGCAAAATCACACGGGTTATAGACAATATGCGGATATATCTTACAAACTACTTTTTTTTTTTTAGAAATTAAATACGCAGATAATTTTAGATTCATATTTTAGAGATATATATAATATTATATGTTTAAATTTAGAACAACTTAAATTGCAACTTGCAATACTTAATCTTATATACATTTCAAGCCTGGGAACATGAAATACAAGTTAAAAATCACTTTAAATCTAACACCAAAATAACAAAAAGGGAATAAAGGATCATGTCAACATGGGTACTTCATCCAAGATGGAGAGTCCAAGCAACACAGGTCACACAAAACTACAAATGAACATGCACATAGACAAGGGAGGGGATATTAGTACCAAAATACCTGTTTATCTAGAGCATAGAAGCTTGCGTCATGTTCAGAGTACACCATGTGTGCCTAAAACAGATAACAATTACTTTGAAAAGGAAGGGTCCAATATTCCGGAACTAGTTTCCATGGAAGTTAAAAGAAAATAAGAATGAGTGGACAGACCATCTTTTGTCTTAGAGCAGAAGAAAATAAAAATGGTATACCAGTTCGTGCAGAAGAGTCTTCTTGATGCTTTCATATTTCCTGAAACCCTTTAGGTCATCAGTTCGAAGTCGCAGCGATATTTCTTCTCCATGATTCTTTACATAATTTGAAAACAAGCATCTTGGATAAGAGAAGTAATCAAGTGAAAAGGAGAGCTCATAATAGTCAGAAAATGGAAACATTTTCTCCCATCAAGATCCTCACCTTGTTGACACCAAGGATACATTTCGGACTCACACCAACATAACCAACTGGTGCCATCTCGGTCAAGATGCCCACCCGCCATCGATGCTTCAGGAAGCCAAACAAAACTATAGCATATCAGAACTCATAAAAATGTATGAAAGAGTATGATTATATAATTAAATGGGTCAAAATGAAACCACAAATAAGTATACCTTATTCATAATAGCAACAATTCCCGGATCTGAAGCAAGCATATGCAATAACTTCAAAGCCTCTGATGCAGGAGGATTTAGCTGCAGTAATAAGGTTACAAATTGGTCAATGTATCATATATCCAACCATTCCAGTATGAAAATTACAATTCAGTGGAATATTTTATTTTTGAAATATATTTAAGATATAAAAAGCAAAGTTGTTTGAAGATTTGACTTTTCTTCTTGACTAGGGGCCATTTCGGGACATTGTGGAATATTTTCAGAATAGTGTGATTGTGTAACATATTCTTCCTCTTTATTTGTATGAGAGATATTAAGGTAAATCTTTACAGGACAAATTATGATAAATAGTTCATATGGAAGATTACTGTTGCTAGATTTAACTTTCCTATTTCAGTAATTTGTAAGCCGTATAAGTTCTCTCTAATTCAAAAGACAAAGAGTAATACAAGGTTTATATTATTCCCAGTATTTCTTCTCAGTTATTTTTATTACATAGTTTCCAAGAAAAGTAAATCAGTTAACACTTAATTAATCATGCAACCTTTGGTGGGGATGGGATAACTTCCAACCCTTACCATCTAAAATACAATATAAAACTAGCTTTCTCAATAAAAATTTAATGGTCAGGCATTTAATGCATCATGCATGAAGCCAAATATAGCAAGAAGCTAAGCCTCGTTCCCTACAAATTGGAGGTTGGCTACATGAATCCTTTTTAGCCACTCTTTCTGGTTCCTTTCTACTAGAAATCTAAAGCAACAAGTTCTTAGAAACTATAATAGACTATTAGCATCTTCGACTAAGCTTAAAAGGTTCTTTTTAACCAAACATGCTCTATGTTAGCCTTGGTCCACCTAAGTGGGCTACCATCGTCGAGCCACTCTTATCAACAAAATCATCTTTAAGTCTACACTAAACATGTCACCACTACTGACCATGGACGGAGGTAGGGGAGGAAAAGTTCCTTTTTGCACTGGGCTAATACATAGAAGAAAAATAAAATTCCCTAAAAAATATTTTTTTACATATAAAAAAAACTNAAATTCCCTAAAAAATATTTTTTTACATATAAAAAAAACTAATCAGGCTTGGGATACCCCTAGGCCAAATCCCAGGGATGCTAGCCCTATCTATTTCGCTGCAGCTAACATTTCCTTCATTTATAGTCAATCGGTGAATTATAAACCAACATGCAGTCCAAAATCGTATTACCTTCATTATTTCGATCAACAAGTCAGACAAAATTTTCATGTACATTTTCATAACCTGAGTTACCTTCCCCCATATCACCACTCAAATTTCCCATAGCAAAGCTCTAATTTTGCCTAGGGATTGCCTGAATCAACCATCCATCTGTTGTTCTGTTACCTCATCTAATCCTATCTGTGGAGCATATTCACTGATAATATTAATCGACTGTTTTCTTGAGAGAACTCTAACTACTTTAATCAACAATAACCTCATTTTAATCCCAATTCAGTCATATTGTCTACACAATTTCTATTCATATCCCATGTGTACCAAAGATTATATCAAGTATTCCCTAATCATTTTACCTTGTCTTCTACCAATCTGAACTTACGTATGCAAGCTATACTGACTTTCCTTGTATGCATCATATGTACTAGCTCTAAGGATCTTCCTTTGAGAGTCCTTATATTCTTAGTTCTGCTAAATTATATTATTCTAAACCAATTTATTTACCCACAAGGTGCCCTAACACACAATTGATCGCTTTTCACTACACCCTGGATTCAGTGCATATTAGGATTCTTATAACATGACTAAGTTCTACATTGAGACACGCAATCCTCAATATACAAGCACTACAAATAAATGAAGAAACCAGGTCATCTTTTTGTGTTTTGCGGGGGGGGGGGGGGGGGGGGGGGGGGGGGGGGGGGGGGGGGGGGGGGGGGGGGGGGGGGGACCCCCCCCCCCCCCCCTTCCTTTTGTGGTGGTTGGTTAGGGTTCAAACATATTTAAAATATTGTTGGCTACCTATGATGCGCTAACTTTCCAGTATCAGATCTCCAAATAAATATGTAATAAATTAACCCAAAACGTAGAGACTATTCAAACAAAATATTGAATAGGAAATATATCTTTAAAATATATAAATTCTGTTTAGGTGTAAGATATGCACAAAATCTAGTTCTTCTTCATAAATTCTATGATAACAAAGATTCAAGCCAGCACATATTTTTTACAGAAATCACAGTATCTATCTCATAAATATCAAGTGTCCTTAAGATTTAGCTCTATAAATAAATTCCAAAAATATGAACAGGAGTTTTAACCACCTCCAAGAAAGTTATGGGAATTTATCCACTCACAAACAAGACCCTCATAATCAAATATTTTGATCCAGAAGTAGATAATAGATATCAAACACCTAGTTCTCTACGCATAGATGAATAAGAGTAAACTATACCTGTATTCCTGGAATACTAAGTGTCCGAAAATCAGAAAAAATATAAGTTCCTCGAGGAAGTTTCAGTGATGTATGGCGCCCGTCTGACAGTCTCTGCTTCAACCTCTTTTCTTCTTCATCAAATCCAGCTATCCTGAGGTCTGCCTTCTCGTTTTTTAGAACTTCATCAACCTCCTCTGTGGACACGCCCATCATTCTAATAGATTTGGCCTGAAGTGCAAATAATGAAAACAGTTGTTACGTAAAGAAAAATGCCTTCACATGAAAACCTCGTACTGGAAACTCTATAATGAACATTAGAGAAATTATTAAGGTAATATGACTTTACTATTTTATCTTCTCCCACAAAGATAAAATTATTAACCTCTGAATAAATATTGTGTAAACTCTGTAAAAACTTGTGAAGTTTGATTTTTATCCCTGCTTAGGCTAGCTTGCACCAGCCTACTTCTTAGCAACATATCTAACACAGATCATCAAAAATTACATAGAAAATTACATGAACCATTCTTGCTTAAAGAATTAACCCCTAACAGAAACTTCTAGAGACAAATGAGAGGAGATACTCAAGAGATGTGATAGCTTCAGAATAAACCTGAAGACATCCGAAAAAAATATAAACATAGGTCAGGCATCAGGCTAGTTGGTGCACGAGATTTCCAATCACAGCTCGCCCCCGACAATACTCAGCAGCAGAGTCGTATCCCATACTTAATCAACGGTAGCTCCGTGGAGTCATTTTTCGGTTCCACTCCATCCATGGTTATTTCTCCAAAGGTAATAGCAGGTGTCCATATCATTTCTAACATCCTTTCTTATCAACTCATTCCTTATGATTTCAGGTTGACCAACTCTAAATTTACCATTAACACTGGTCTGATCACTTTATTTTATCAGTAAAACTAGTGGCCTTAATTGAATGTGTCAAAGATATCTCAATTGTTCTCATGCAGTTATCTTCAATCAGGCTACTGTACCCGACTCACGAATATTTTCATTCCTACTCTATCATATTTTGTTTCATCTCAGATTCCATGAACATTTCTCATCCACAAAGCATTAAATTACATAAATATTGTTTTTGGACCACATTTAGTCTCATATAATGTCGCAGGTCTTAAAGCAATTAATTTATTTTTAACCTTAAATGGATTCGAAGATCACACGAGCTCAAGACACTCGTCCACTTAACGTGACAAGCCTTTACCCTTTTGAGTGATATCATCTCTCATATCTCCCTCCTGGTAATGGAAGTACTCAATTAAGATACTGCGAGATCTCTAGTCTATACTAATTTTCGCCAGTAATTCTACATTAACTAGACAATCAGTCCATCTATACAGCCTTATTCCAACTATTTTTGTATCCTATACTCTCGAGATACTGTCTTCACAACTCCAATTTAAAAATGATTCCACTTTGTCTCATTCGTCCAAGATGATCGTTTCTAAAAAAGCTCAAATCGGCCCTCGTATAACTGCTGGCAATTCCCAAGTCAAGCAAAACAAACCAGGACTTAAATTGGATCCTTGATGCAATAGTACAACAATCAGAAGCTTGATGAACTCTACTGCAGTAGACTTCACTGTGATCATAATACTCTCAAAACATATCCTCAACAACATCAATGTACCCAATTTAACTTCTTTCTTTTCCTAAACCCACCATAAAACCTCACTAGTTATCAGATGCCTTTTCTAGATCATTAGAATCGTGAAAATCATTCTCATCCTATCCATGTCACTCTATTAAAGCATGTTTGTGAGTTGTTTATAATCAATGTATATTACAAATAGATAAAAATGAGTGGAGGATAAGTGGATAGTACTTGTGGATCCCACAAAATATGTGGATAAAAAATAGTTCGCCTGATTATAAACAAGGGCTAACTCTTCCTAACAAATAAATTGGGTCCATAGTTGATGTTTGTATATATAAACCAAGAATGAATTATTGGTTTAAAATAGAAAACATGAAACCAAGCATCTTAGTAATCGAAGTAATTGAAATGGGACTCGAATGTTTCATCTTTCAACAAACGCATTTGTTTTTCTTCCCATTGATTTTGTCCACAATCTTCGTATGACAATGAAAAATCAATTTCATTATGCTTTCGAGGGTTTGCGGTATGCATTATGATAGCTAATCTTGTTTGATAAGGATAGCTTCATAGGAGGCTCTTGATTTTTTTTATATTTCTGGGCATATAATTAAATTGAGGGGAAAATAAATCTTGAAGACATTCATCCAAAGATAAATATCTATGTACCCATGAAGTTTCCATTTCGAAAACGGGTAGTTGAATGGGTTTTGTGAAGTAATGAAAGGCTTTTAAAGGATTGATTTCTAGTAATTTGCCAAAACCAGTTTGAATAGCCCTTTTGAAATTGGAAGGTTATTGTTCTTCTGGAATGGTTTTATTTCGAGTGGGTTTTTGGAAAAAGGTTTTTCAAGCAAAGGTTGTTTTTTGCGAAGTGGAGGAGCTTTGTTCTTCCTTCTCTGATCCTTGAAGTTAGTCATCAATTGACAGTAGAGGGATATAAGTTTTCTTCTTGTTCTTCTTAGATAAAGAAGATGCTATTCATATTCTCAGTCACTCAAGAATTCTTTTGTATGGACTTTCTTGTTAAGATATCTACGAAAACATTTGACTTTCCTTGTATATATAATATTTCGAAATCAAAACAGGACAAAATAGCCTACCATATTGCAAATATTTGTTTTGAAACAAGATTTTTGACGTCTTTTTATAATATATCTTCTGAGGCTTTGAAATCAGTCTTCAAAATAAAATTTTTGTTAATTAAATCGTCTTTAGATTTTGAAATACATAAAACTATTCATAAAATTTCCTTTTTTGATTGTTGAATAATTTGTTTGAGTGCCCGTCTATACTCCTGAGTGGAATTTTACCGGCTGTTGTTGACTACTTTAATACCCCACCATAGCATACGTCAAAAGCATTAGTTTCAACAATAATAGAGGCTAAAAGCTCTCTAATGAATAGACATGCAATATTTTTGACTGCAGCTTTAACTTTTTGAACAGCTAAAATATGCTTGTGACTCCATGGTAGTGGAGGCTTTTGCAGCCTTTGAAAAAGAGGAGCATATAATAATCGTATATTTTTTATAAAATTAGCTACATAATTGACACTGCCTAAAAGTGTTGCAAGCTTGTATTATCTTGAATTTCGTCAGGAAATTTGTCGACAAATTCAAGACTTCTTCGAATAGGTAAAAGTGTTTCTAAATGGATATAATGACCTAAAAACCACAAGCGAGTTTGACAAAAAATTTCTTAGCTGAGATAGCTAATCCATTATTTTTTATGACATATGAATGTATTAAGATGCTTGAAATGTTGTTCTAAACTTTCAGAATAGATTAAAAAATCATCAATGTAAACTATAATGAAATCTTGATATGGATTGAAAATATAATTCATAATTTTTTGAAATTCAGAGGGAGCATTTTCAAGACCGAATGGCATGAAATTCCTTCATACCGGCCAAATGGAATATTGAAAGCAATTTTGTATTTGTCTTCTTCTTTGATTTGAATATGCTAGAAACCAAATTTCATATAAAACTTTGAGAAGCTATCAGCTTTGAGCAATCTCTTTCTTTTGAGGTAATGGATATCGAATCCATCGAAAAACTCTATTAAGGGGTTTATAATTAATAACGGTCTGGGAACACCTCGTTCAATTTCAGTAGAATTATTGATATAGAAGGCTGAGCAGCTCCATGGAGATTTACTTAGACGAATTAATCCTTTCTCAAGTAAATCATTAATTTCTTTGACACAATAATCAAGTAATTCCTTGTTCATTTGAATGTGACGAGATTTACCATAAATCATTGATTCATGAAATTCAGATCACAAGTGAAATAATATGTTTCTTTCT
>CAIGRF010238976.1:6622-26091 GCA_903798235.1 Fraxinus ornus
CTTTTTTTTTTTTTAATATTTCTATCACTTTTTTAGTGACAAAAAAACATTTGTCACTTTTTTTAGTGTTTGTTACTTTTTTCTATTACCTTTTTTTATTGTTCGTAATTTCACTTAATGACAAAAAAAGTGACAACCTTATTTTTTTTTTGAGTGTCACTTTTTTTTTTTTTTTTATTTTGTCACTTTTTGACTATTTGTCACTCTTTAGTGACAAAAAAGGGTGACAAACTTATTTTTTTTAGTTTGTCACTTTTTTTTTTATTTTGTCACTTTTTTAATTTTTATAACTTCTTTTAATTTGTGTCACTTTTTTAAATTTGTCACTTTTTAAAGTTTGTCACTTTTTTAGTATTTATCACTTTTTTCTGTCTATTTCTATCTTTTTTTTAGTGACAAACATCAATTTTTAATAAAAGTGACATTGTATGTTAAAAAAAATGACATTTAACTTTTAAAAGTGACAGTGTATCACTTTTTTTTTACTATGTCACTTTTTCTATTAAAAGAGTGACAATTGATTTTACAAAATATTTTTTACTTTCAAAATATGTTTCATATGATTTTTCAAAAGACCCTTAATTTTAAGGGTATTTTTGTAAGTTGCCCAAGATTATTTTCTTTTGGGTCTCATAACATCAAATGTCATCTAGCCCTTTGGACAACTCAACTAGCAGCTATTGATTCTTGATTGGATTTCTTTACAAATTAATTACTAGGCCCAATGGTTTTATTGGTTTCTTTTGGGCATAAACACTCTAAATCTTGGTAATAAGAAATTGCAAGTTAAATACAAAAGGATGATCCAGGGTGATGTTCATTTGAATGGGGAGAAACAAATCAGGTGATGACATTTGATTTCCTCTTGTCCGGAACAAGAAGGTGTTGTCGAGAAGGAATACTTTATGTTCATGATCATCGGGTTACTTCAAAGACCCTCATGCCTATATCACTCCTCAACTCCCACTACAACTTTCTAATCAATAAGTTATTTGGCAATTGCTTTATTTCAACCCACTATTTCTATTTGTTTTGCTTGGGCTATCTCTTTCAGCCAGAATAAATGATATGATCCGGGATGGGCCGAAAGCTACATGGAGTTTGATGATTGACGAGAAGTGGTTAATAGCACATTCGAGTCTTCAAATGGTTAATAAAAGTCGTACAAATGCATGCTCGGGAAACGGGGCACATGGAGTTGAAGAAAACATGCCAAAGTGCAAGTTTCATGTTGAGCTCGGAAGAAGAAACCAAATGGATCAACACGGTTCAAGCGGCAAACGAGCAGCGTGGATGAAATCGGGCATAACTTTCAGTTCGGGTGTCAGATTTTCGCCTATGAGTACATTCTGAAATCGTCACGAAATTCTGCACAAGAAAAAATGGAGTGTCAATTTTAATGCTATTTATACTAATGGCTAGAAAACCTAATAAAAATTTAATCAAATTCCTAAAAGATTACAAAATTATCAAAAAATAGTGTTTTAATGCAATTATGAAACTTTCGCAAAAAAGGAAAATTTCACCCCGAAAATGTACTATGCGGTCGCATAGTACATTTCAATGCAGTCGCATAGTTCATCCTTCGGCCTTCAACTTTGTCTCAGTAGATAGGTATGCGGTCGCATGCATTTTACACTATGCGACTGCATAATGTTAAAATTGACACCCTTTTTTTCTTGTGCAGAATTTCGTGAAGATTTCAGATTGTACTCATGGGTGAAAATCCGACACCGAGCTGAAAGTTATGCCCGTTTTCATCCACGCTGCTTGTTTGCTGCTTGAACCGAGTTGATCCATTTGGTTTCTTTTTTCGAGCCCAACATGAAACTTGCTCTTTAGAATGTTGTCTTCAACTCCATGTGCCCCGTTTCCCGAGCATGCATTTGTATGGCTTTTATTAACCCTTTGAAGACTCAAACTTGCTGTTAACCACTTCCCGTCAATCATTAAACTCCATGTAGCTTCTAGCCCATCCCAGATCATATCATACTCTCCATCTTCAAAAGGATTCGTCCTCGAATTTGTACCTTCAATGCTCATATTATAGCCCTTGTTTCCAATCATCGCAAGAACATGAAATTGTCCATCTCCTCTAGCATGCAATTTGGACCTCTTTTGAGTTTGTACCCGCCTCTTCCGTATGAACACTCAATAACCAGCACATAGATCAAAGTGTACTCGTCCCAATGACTTCATTTTGCAAGTTTGTGATGCTCTAAAAATAACCTCCGTTGTCATGTCAAAGTGCTTCCTCCATGTCTTACTCGGCCTAGGTGTTTGTAACAATGACATTGCAAATGGACTCATCTTTCCCATCACTTCACCTTGATAATTCAACCCATCCCATATAAATTCCTTCCAATGCCTTTGAAACTCCTTCGTTACCTCAAGAATCACAAAATCAACCTCTAGTATTAGAGAGATATCCAAGTTGAGGTAGGGTAGGTTAATTTCATCCACAAGTCGATGCTCAATACCTGGATTAGGTGGTATCCCAATGGCTCGATTTCACGGATGTCAATATGTTCAGAAACCTGAAAGACAAAAATAGCCAAACTAGGAAGGGAATTGTTAGTTCTCACTGAAGCCTTCTCAACTTCACTTTCATTTCTTGCAAACTCACTTCTAAATTTTCTTCCCTCTCTCCCTCTTGTGGCTCTTCTTCATCTTTTGTTTGCTCTTCACTCTCTATTTCTTTTCTCTCATGTGGCTCCTCTCTTTTTTCATCACACTTAGTCATCTTACTATTTTCTCTCTTTTCTCTCACTTGCTCCTTCGTATGATTATTTTGAGAATTAATCATGTCGTAAATCTTTGAAAATCCTAGTTTATAATCCAAACTAGTTGGTTTACTGAGAATATTACTAACATACTTCTCAATAAGTATTTTACTCCCCATTGACTTCTCAACTCCATCACACCTTATAGGATCCTCTCGAAACCTTCTTTTATGCCTATCTCTCATATAACCAAAATAGTGACTAGGTGCGTATCATTTCCTCATAATATCTCTCAACCCATCCCAAGTTTCAATAGGTCTCTCATAATTTCTCCGCCTAGAAGTTGTCAACTGATCTAACCAAGTTATAGCATAATCTACAAATTGAGTTATAGCTAACTTTACCTTTCTCTTCTTAAAATAACCATGAGAATCAAATATAAACTCCACTTTTTCTTCTCACGCCAAGTATGCCTCTGGATCGCTCATTCCTTTGAATGAAGGAAATATTGTTTTGTTATTGCACGTATTTTGATCAACACTTTCTCCACCGAAATTTCTACCATGTCTTCTTGCATTGAATGCTTCTGTACGTTGCCCCAGATGAAGATTAGCAACATTTGTGTCCAGCCTGTCCAGTTTGTTCGTTCACATCTCCAAGCATCCTTTCAAACCATTGTAACACCTCATTCGACATCCTAAATTCTACAATATTTCTGCCTCACAAATGATCACTAGTGTATCACTCAATTATTAGCTTTTTCCTTCTAATAATCTCGCCACTCTGCCTTTTACCACTCAGTGCTTTCGCCCAAGTACTTCAAATAACAAGGTGAACTCAACCAATATTATATTCCCGTGGATCCACCCGAGTATTGATCACGAATTATGATAGGAGAAAGAAAAGAAAAGATGAAGAATGACTCAAAGACACGAAAGAGGTGAAATGATGAAGAACGAATCCAATAGACTATTCAAGAACATAAAAATGAAATAAATTTTGAACAATATCTTTTTACTTAAAGCTGAAATTTAAACTGTTGAAAATTTCTCGATAGTAACAATACTTTTTTTCGAATTTTTTAAGATTTTTTTACCCTGAAAATTCAACTACAAATCCAGTAAAACAAACGAAAATTGATTTGGACTTGTAATTAGTTCGAAAAATAATTTTGACTCTTTTTTTGTAATTTTTTGAATCAAAACTCAAGAAATAAGACGAACCTGAAGAACGTGAAGAATAATGAAAAAGAAAAAGAAAAATAAGACTCAAAACAAGAAACAAAAGATATAACCTGATTATTTTGGAGCCTTGCTCCGATACCAAATGATGAGAACCACGTAGCAATGAACACTACGCAACCCACAACGAGATTGAAGATCCCAAGAAAGCCTAAAGAATAATCCCGATTTTGAATTTGAACCAAGAATTATTGAATCAAGTAACCAAACAAAAACAGTGTTTGAATGACCTCCTGATTACACAACATGTTGATCCACACTCGATGTTGAATGCCATAAGAATTAACTTGATAAGTTGACAGTGTTCAATGAAGAACAATGGTTGAAAGCACAATGCCTCTCAATTGTATAATAATCTCAAATTGTCAAAAAAGGTTCATACATTGAATATTGAAGTCCTATTTATACTAATGGCTAGAAAATCTAGTAAAAACACAATCAAATTCCTAAAAGATTGCAAAGATATCAAAAAAATAGTATTTTAATGCAATTAGAAAACTTTCGCGGAAAATGAAAATTTCACCCCGAAAATGTACTATGTGGTTGCATAGTACATTTCAATGCAGTCGCATAGTTCATCCTTTAGCCTTCAATTTTGTCTCGATAGATAGCTATGCGATCGCATACATTTTACACTATGCGACCGTATAGTGTTAAAATTGACACCCATTTTTTCTTGTGCAGAATTTCGTGACAACCGGATTGTACTCATGGGCAAAAATCTGACATCGAGCTGAAAGTGATGCCCCGTTTTCATCAACGCTGCTCATTTGCTGCTTGAACCGAGTTGATCCATTTGGTTTCTTCTTCCGAGCCCAACATGAAACTTGCTCTTTGGCATGTTGTCTTCAACTCCATGTGCCCCATTTCCCGAGCATGCATTTGTACAACTTTTATTAACCCTTTGAAGGCTCGAACTTGCCTTTAACCACTTCCCGTCAATCATCAAACTCCATGTAGCTTTCGGCCCATACCTGATATCAATAAAGGTGACTAAAATAAATAGGAGATTGTATTACTTCATTATTAAAATTCATTTAAAGAAGTAGCATGACATGAAAATTTGGGATTTTATTAGTATTATAAGCTCATTTGAAAATTTCCACACAGTAATATGGAGGCCATTAAGCTTTTATTTTAAAGCCATAAAATCCCATTTATTTATCCACTGGCGACTTGTAAAATTATTATAGCACCAAGTGAACATTTGTTTATTGCTATTCGGACCTCAATATTGAAGATAGGTAATGGCAACATTTGAGTTCGAGAGGTAAGATTCTTCTATTTTTATGTTAAATTTATAGTAATATACCATTTGATTTGTGCATTAATTAATACAATATCTACGATGAGCAATTGTGAAAGTATGTGAAATTTGTTATTGTAATTCTTGATGGTGTTGTGGACGGGTTACAAAACTCACTCATGCTAAAGGAATTTTTATTTTTTTAAGTGCACGCTAAGTGGTAGATATATTGCTTAGCTTGGATCTCTCCTATTCAAAGGCACTTTTGATCATCATCTCTATTATGCAAGGCTTTCTTCTAAAACCTCGCATATTTGAAGGCGATGCTTAGCCTGTGATTATCTTAGTATTGAAGGTGAGCTCTAACTCGTGGATTTCTTATTATCTGGTGGTAGGATTATTCTACCAAGGTCTGTTCTTTCCTCTATACCACTATATCTCTTCCAGATTATGCCATCTCCTAAGGTCATTCTGAAAATGTTGGAGAGTGTTCTTACGTGATTCCTATGATATTCTAAGATCATGCACGTTGTCTACATGGCGGAGTTGGAAGGCAAAAAATGAGATTATAAGGATCATACACGTCATCTACATGGCGGAGTTGGAAGGCATTTTGCCTTCCCGCTGACGAAGGAGGTCTGGGTTTTAGACATCTATAGGATACAATTGATACATTTTCATTGAAGCTATAGTTGCTGTTCAGGTCTTAGAGTTCTCTGTGGGCTCAATTTCTACTAGGCAAATATTGTAGAGGGACATATCCGTTGCTCGGAGTAGTTCATTATTTAGCCTCTCCTATTTGAAAGAGACTGAAGAGATTTGGACCATGCGCCGAGACACACATTGCATGGCGCCTTGGGTTAGGGAAAATCTTCTTTTGGCATGATTATTGGATGGGTGATTCTACATTGGCCTTCATTTTCCCAAACAGACAGCATATATCTGCGAGGGTGTATGACTTTTTTGAGGAGACTGGATGGGATTTTGAGTTATTACTACAAGCTCTTCCATCAGCTATAGCAGAGCAGATTGCAGCCATTCCACTATGTCTTGATGTCTAGGATCGTATTTTATGGAGGGCCACACCAGATGGTAGATTTACTACTAAATCAGCATGGTAACTGATCCGCTCTAGTAGGCCAGTGCAGGATTCATTTCGTCTATTGTAGAGCCCTATCATACCTCTACTGTTTCATTCTTCTATTGGAGATTATGGCAAGATTTAATACCGATTGATGTCATTATCCAGAGGAGAATAGGCAGTCAGCTGGCTTCTCAATGTCAAAGATTGAGACTATCACTCATGTTTTTATCAGTAGCATTATTTCAGATCATGTTTGGCAACATTTTGAGACTTTATTTCAAATTACCATGAGTGCAGGAGAGAGTGTCAGACAGAGATTTCTGAGATGGAGATATTTTGGACAGTTTATAAGGATCGAGCACATTCGCATCATTATTCCTCTATGATTTTATGGTTTCTTTGGACTGAGAGGAATAATTCAAAGCACAGGAACATACGTATGAGTTCGAGACATATTATTTGGAGAGTTTACCATATGGTATCCTTCCTCTATATTGGTGGACTATTCCGACCGTTACATTGGCGTAATGACATGCAGCTTGCTATTCTTTTTGATATTTCTTTGACTCTCTCCCCATCTCCCCCCCCCCCATCATGTTTTGGTGGCACACTCCATCATTTGGATCTATCAAGATCAACACCGATGGTTGTGTGAAGGATGAGTTTGCAAGTGGGGGAGACATCATCAGAGACTACATAGGAAATTGTATCAAGGCCTTCTTAGCTTCATATGGACAGTATTTGATATTAGAAGCGGAACTTAGGGCTATTCGTGATGGGATCTTACTGGCTAGAGACCTTGATTTGTCAGATATTTAGGTTGAGGCAGACTCGACTGTGGCCATTCACTACATCACTAGTGATGGCGGATCGTGACCTATCCAGGGAATACTCAGATAGATTGCAGATATCGTTTCCTTTAACAGAAATACGATTTTCCACATCTTCTGAAAGGGGAACCAAGTTGCAGATGCACTTGCTACCGAGGGCTGGCATCATCGTAGATACCAGGAATATGGACCAATCGACTTACCACGACATATTATGGCGCTCGTTCAAATTAACAGATATGGTTTGCCCAGTAGTAGAGTTTGATTTTTTTTGTATCTCGCGTTTACCTTTATTTTTGCTCACATTTTCAATTCTTGTAAAGGAAGCAGTACTTCTTTTTTTAGTACTTTACTTTACTTTTACTATAAGGGAAGTAGTACTTCCTTTTTTATAGATTTACTTTACCTTTGCTGTAAGGGAAATAGTACTTCCTCATTTATTTCTTTGCTTATTTCAGTTGTAACCATGGTATTCCTACGCCACAAGTGAGGATATATTAATAAAATCTCGGAGGTACCGCCTCTCCTTCCACTAAAAAATAAATAAATAAAGGAATAAGCAGTATCTTGGAGTACTCGTTCCTTGAACAAAGGAAGATGAGGTATCTTGAAGTTTTTGTTCCTTGATAAAGGAAGAGGAAGTTTTTTAAATCCTCATTCCTTGAATAAAGGAAGAGGCAGCATATTTTGAAGTCTTTGTTCCTTGAAAAATGAAGTGGCAAATTGCCGATGCTTATCCCTGGCTTCGCGAGATGCTTATTCCTCGCCTCTCACTATCATTGAGCCCAGCTGTAAGACCTCATCATTCCGAGGCCAGTTTATAAGACTCCGATAATTCGAGAGTTATTCGCAGGATGTTTATTCCCCGCCACGCCGATGCTTATCCTTGCTTGGAGTCATCTTCCTTGAATAAAGAAAGATCCGACATATATTGGTTGTTCTTACCTGTTTTTAGACGTCTCGGGTTTCTCGCATCTTTAAAGGCGAGCCCTAACTCATGGTTTTCTTATTATCGAAGGCGAACATAGCTCGTCGTTTTCTTATCAAATATGGAGAACCCATATTTCCATCCACTTATTAACTATGACAAACTCATAAGTTAAGTATGACAAGCTCATATACTCTTTCAACGGTTAAAGTATTGAGAGCCCATATCTCCATCAACTTATTAACTATGACAAGCTCATAATTTAAGTATGACAAGCTCATACACTCCTTCAACGGTTAAAGTATGGTGAGCCCATATCTCCATCAACTTATTAACTATGACAAGCTCATAAGTTAAGTATGACAAGTTCATACACTCATTCAATAGTTAAAATATGACAAGCACATATCTCTATCAACTTATTAACTATGACAAGCTCATAAGTTAAGTATGACAAGCTTATACACTCCTTCAACGGTTAAAGTATGGCGAGCCCATATCTCCATCAAGTTATTAACTATGACAAGCTCATAAATTAATTATGACAAGCTCATACACTCCTTCAACGATTATAGTATGGCGAGCCCATAGCTCCATCAACTTATTAACTATAACAAGCTCATAAGTTAAGTATGACAAGTACACTCCTTCAACGGTTAAAGTATTGCGAGCACATATCTCCAGCAACTTATTAACTATGACAAGCTCATAAGTTAAGTATGACAAGCTCATACACTCCTTCAACGGTTAAAGTATGACGAGCCCATATCTCCATCAATTTATTAACTATGACAAACTCATAAGTTAAGTATGACAAGCTCATACACTCCTTCAATGGTTAAAGTATGGCGAGTTCATATCTCCATCAAGTTATTAACTATGGCAAACTCATAAGTTACATAAAGTATGACAAGCTCTTACGTTTTATTCAGATTTTATATGGCAAGCCCATATGCTACCTTCAAATTTATTATGGTGAGCTCATAAGTGAGCATCGTCACTGCTACATATATATATATAGAGCATCACATCTACTACTTGCATTAGAGCATTGCCTCTACTATTAACATTCAGAGCATCACCTCTGCTACTTATATTTAGAGCATCGCATCTGCTACTTACATAAGGACATCGCCTCACTTTATTCAGTAATACGGCTCGCCCTCTTCAGCAAGAGCCTCACCTTGCTTTATTCAGCCTCATCACATGCTTTCGTTGCTTCAATAGGGCAAGCCCTCTTCGATAAGGGTCTTGCCTCGCTTTATTCAGCCTCATCATAGGCTTCAATTGCTATAATATGGCTCGGCCTCTTCAACAAAGGCCTCGCCTCACTTTATTTAGCCTCATCATAGGCTTTAGTTGTTGCAATATGGCTCACCTCTTCAGTAAGGGTCTTGCCTCGCTTTATTCAACCTCATCAGAGGCTTTAGTTGTTGCAATATGGCTCGCCCTCTTCAGCAAGGGTCTCGCCTCGCTTTATTCAGCCTAATCAGAGGCTTCAGTCATTACAAAATGGCTCGCCCTGTTCAGCAAGGGTCTCGCCTCACTTTATTCAGCCTCATCAGAGGCTTCAATCGCTACAATTTGGCTCGCCCTCTTCAGAAAGGGTCTCGCCTTGCTTTATTCAGCCTCATCACAGGCTTCAATTGCTTCAATGTTGCAAGCCCTCTTCGGCAAGGGCCTCACCTCGCTTTAATCAACCTCATCACAGGCTTCAGTTTCTTCAATATGGCAAGCCCACTTTGGCAAGGGCCTCGCCTCGCTTTATTCAGCCTTATCATAGGCTTCAATTGCTGCAATATGGCTCGCGTCCTCTTCAGCAAGGGTCTCGCTTCGCTTTATTCAACCTCATCAAAGGCTTCAGTTGCTGCAATATGGCTCGTCCTCTTCAGCAAAGATCTCGCCTCGCTTTATTCAGCCTCATCAGAGGTTTCAGTTGCTGTAATATGGCTCGCCCTCTTTAGCATGGGTCTCGTCTTGCTTTATTCATCCTCATCATAGGCTTCAATTGCTGCAATATAACTCTTCCTATTCAGCAAGGACCTCGCCTCGCTTTATTCAACTTTTTTAGAGGCTTCAGTTGCTGCAACATGGCTCGCCCTCTTCACCAAGGGCCTCGTCTCGCTTTATTCATCCTCATCACACGTTTTAGTTGCTTCAATATAATAAACCCTCTTCGGCAATGGCCTCGTCTCGCTTTATTCAACCTCACCATAGGTTTCAATTGCTACAATATGGCTCGCCCTCTTCAGCAAGGACCTCGCCTCGCTTTATTCAGCCTCATCACAGGCTTCGGTCGCTTTAATATGGCTCACCCTCTTCGACAAGGGCCTCGCTTTACTTTATTCATCCATATGGCTCGCCCTCTTTAGCAATTACATCACCTCTACATTAGCTTATCACAGCTGATTATACGTTCAGAGCATCGCCTCTGTTGCTTATTTAAGAGCATCGCCCGTCCTTCTTATCTTCAGAGCATCGCCTCTGCTGCTTACATTCAAAGTCTCGCCTCTGCATCAGTTTTATCACAGCTCCTTATATATTTAGTGATTTATATCTCAAGTTCGACCCGCATATAGAGATTCGACTTTGACTTGGGATACTATTGTGATACTGGTAACTTAGTATCGTTATATTATTATTACTAGCATATGCATTATATTATTGTTGCTGAATACGTACTTCACATCACTGCTAGCATGTTATGACAATGTTTTCACTACAGCAAATATGTATGCCACATTACACTCGCTTCATATTAACAATACTATTGCACTGAGCTGTGCGAGCATATAACCTACTGCAATACATGGTAGACTCTCTACATATTATATCTTGGAGACATTTGATATATTATTATTCACCTTATCCTCATGAGTAATTTGAGGGCAAATGGACCCAAATTTATTTGGTATATGTGCAATGGATATATTTTTATTGTGTTTAGTCCATATTACAGTGGAGATGATGCCGAAATTTCGATAAATTATATGCAGTATCTACCTTTCGAGGCAATTCATAAGTCCTAGCTTATTCATGCTCGCACACATTTTCTAGGCAGTTCGTAAGTCCCCACTTAGTGGAGCCATTTATATTCTCGAGGCAATTTGTAAGTCCTCACCTATTTTGGATCAAAGCATATTTTCGAGGTAGTTCGTAAGTCATCGCTTATCCGAGCTACTTATATTTTTGAGGCAATCTGTAAGGCCTCACCTACTGACAGCTTGTATTTCGAAGTCCGACCCTCACATGAATGTAGGAATCAGACTTGGGGGTCTATTGTCACACCTATAAATTACATAGCATACGCTCGACGAAGAGGATCTCACATTGGCCGACTTGACTATTTATACTTCAAAGTCTGACCCGCACATGAATATACGACTCATGCTTGGGAATCTAATGTTACACCCATATATTATGTGGCATTAACTATTTAGTTATAGTGAACCTATTTAACCAAGTCGGATATTTTTGGGCATAAGCTTGGATCCGGCTAGGGCTGGACATGGTCCGAATAGAACCGAACCAAACCAAGATTTTTCGGGTATTTAATAAATGGAATCGTTGAGTCCAAATATAATTATGGAACCGTTGGGTCCAGTTCCATTCACTTCGGTTCGGTTATGTTTGGTTCCTTACCACAATTAATTTTTTAACATTTACAGCAACACTACTAAATACAACTAATGACATATTCATTCGTAGCTTCGATAGGCAGTTAGAGAGAGGAATTCGGACTCGCCAGTCGATGGCTTCAATTTGGGCATGTAGATGCAGGTTTTCAATTTATCAAATAATTTGAGGTTAGTGGACATGTGCTTACCGAATGAAAGTATGAAATTGGAAAGTGAAGGATAAAGACTTTAAAATGCCTAGATCTTGGGCTAACAATGAAATTAATAATTGAGTCCAAAAATTAAAACAAAAAAGTGAATTTAGAAATTGGGTTTGGCTGGGCTGGCTCGGCTAGCTAGACATGGACTTGACTTGAGAGTTGAAGCATTAATCAATAAATTAGTTAATTTGCTAATTTGTTTAATAATTTATTTAATTTAATAAAAAATTTAAAAATTATTTAAATTATGTTCTTATTCGGTTATTCGGTTCTTGGTCTAAAATTGAGAATCGAACCAAAACACATCGGTTCTCAATTCAAAGTGTTCGGGTATTTAACTTCTGAAAAATCACTCGATTCGGTTCGAGAGTTTTGTCCAGCCCATTAGGCCCACATGCCCATTTACATTTCCTATATATATGTGATNCCTCACCTACTGACAGCTTGTATTTCGAAGTCCGACCCTCACATGAATGTAGGAATCAGACTTGGGGGTCTATTGTCACACCTATAAATTACATAGCATACGCTCGACGAAGAGGATCTCACATTGGCCGACTTGACTATTTATACTTCAAAGTCTGACCCGCACATGAATATACGACTCATGCTTGGGAATCTAATGTTACACCCATATATTATGTGGCATTAACTATTTAGTTATAGTGAACCTATTTAACCAAGTCGGATATTTTTGGGCATAAGCTTGGATCCGGCTAGGGCTGGACATGGTCCGAATAGAACCGAACCAAACCAAGATTTTTCGGGTATTTAATAAATGGAATCGTTGAGTCCAAATATAATTATGGAACCGTTGGGTCCAGTTCCATTCACTTCGGTTCGGTTATGTTTGGTTCCTTACCACAATTAATTTTTTAACATTTACAGCAACACTACTAAATACAACTAATGACATATTCATTCGTAGCTTCGATAGGCAGTTAGAGAGAGGAATTCGGACTCGCCAGTCGATGGCTTCAATTTGGGCATGTAGATGCAGGTTTTCAATTTATCAAATGATTTGAGGTTAGTGGACATGTGCTTACCGAATGAAAGTATGAAATTGGAAAGTGAAGGATAAAGACTTTAAAATGCCTAGATCTTGGGCTAACAATGAAATTAATAATTGAGTCCAAAAATTAAAACAAAAAAGTGAATTTAGAAATTGGGTTTGGCTGGGCTGGCTCGGCTAGCTAGACATGGACTTGACTTGAGAGTTGAAGCATTAATCAATAAATTAGTTAATTTGCTAATTTGTTTAATAAAAATTTAAAAAATTAAATTAATTTAATATAAAAAAATTATTTAGATTCGGTTCTTGGTCTAAAACAGAGAATTGAACCAAACTCATCGGTTCTCGATTCAAATACTCGTTCGAGTATTTAATTTATGAAGAATCATTCAGTTCGATTTGAGTTTGGTTCGATCTGGTATTCAGGAGTTTTATCTAGCCCTACATTTGACCAATCAAACATGGAATTTGGGTGAAAATGGAATTTCTTCTCCATTTTCCATGAAACTTTTCCTCGATTAAACATGGCCTAAAAGAAATGATATCGCTTGGTAAATTGCAACACCTCAAAGCCTGTTGAACTACTTGTTTCTTCAAGTGAATTATTGCTTGAGAAAGTTCACACTTCTCTAAATGCAGCAGACTTGTATACAAAGCCTGTTGTCACATATAAGTTTGAGCATTACTTGGATTTGATTAACATCTCCGAGTGTTAGAGATGAGGCGTCCCACAAGTGGAGTTCCCATGTTATGTTTTTTCATTGTTTCTACTAAGGGGTGTATGCATACCAATTCTATCAAGGGTAATTGTGTGAGATACGAATCGAGAGGAGCCAATTTGATATAGAGGCCAAAGGTGAGGGACTAACGTAGAAATTTTCCCGTATTAAATAGGGACTCTTTGTTAAAGAGTCCAGTCAAAGAATGTATTTGGAGAAAAAGGATTTTGCCAATGTTTGTTGGTAAAATAGCCCTCAATAAAAAATACCATAAACAAATGTTATAAAAGGTCCAAAATACCCTTATCAAGAAAAGACCAAAATACCCATCCAATACAATTAAATTTCCCAATTCATCTCCAATCAATTACCGAGCTCTCCGTCTACCAGCTTGCTTCCCCCAAAAAATCTTGTTATTTATTGTATTACTCACCTATATTTTCCTACATTTTGAGTCTTTGAACAAGAAATTTGGTTTCTAAATTATCTACATAAAGCCTACCTAAATATTTGAAGAAAAAAGAAAGGTATTTTTGTTAATTTCGTGTACATTGACCTTTTTATTGTTGAATATAGTATGAAATGATAGTTTAGCTGATTTATTTTCCATTTCTGAAAGTATTCCTGTACTGGGTGTAATTATTGGACGATCTACAGTACAGAACGACAGTCCAGTCGTTCTACGTAATGCAGAACGACAGTACAGTCGTTATGTTCCATGTAAAATGACAATACAAATACTATCTGTTATAATCTGTCCATTCTTNAATTAGCATATAACGTCCCTATCTGTCACTGTTATTATTGTGGAAAACGTTCTTACCTTTCATTTTTTTGACATTTTCACCCTTATTTTCACCTTTTATTGCTTAAAAAAAAATTCATCTATTTTCTCAATTAAAAATTGTGAAATGACGAATATATCATTCTCTTTAAATAAAACAAAACAATAAAGAAAAAAATAATTGCAACCATATTCTCAAATTTTTTTTTTTTTTTGAAAAGCTTAAATGAGTCCCAAAATAATTATTAAAAGGGTAATTAGCACATAATGTCGCTACATTTCACTATTATTGCAAAAAAATCCCAACTTTTTTTTTTTTGAGTTTTCACCCTTAAATACACATTTGATTGCTCAAACCTTCATTTCTATTAATTTTCATCCAATTTCTCAATAAAAATTTGTGAAATAACTAATATACCATCCTATTTAAATAAAAAAAAGCTTAAAAAACTAATTGCAATTATAGTCTCAATTTTTTAAAAAATGTGCAAATGAGTCCCAATTAAATTTATTTAAAAAATTAGAAAGTACAAACGGGTCCAAATAAATTATTAAAGAATTAGAAATTTAAAAAAAATATATTTTTTATTTAAATAGGAGGGTATATTTATTATTTCACAGTTTTTTATTGAGAAATTGGATGAAAATAGATAGAAAGAATGATTTACACAATCAAATGTGTAATTAAGGGTGAAAATGTCAAAAAAAAAAAAGTAGTGCGTTTTTCGCAATAACGGTGAAAGATGATGATATTATGTACTAATTACCCTTTTAATAATTTTTCTGGAACTCATTTGCGCTTTTTTTAAAAAAAAAAAAAATTGGGATTATGATTGCAATTAGTTTTTTCGCTTTCGTTTTGTTTTATTTAAAGAGAATGATATATTTGTCATTTCACAAATTCTAATTGAGAAAATAGGTGAAATGGACATTTTGTGCAATGAAGTGTGAAAATAAGGGTGAAAATGTCAAAAATGAAAAGTATGGACGTTTTTCACAATAGCAATGAAAGATGGGGACGTTATGTTCTAATTACCCAATCTTTTTTCTTTAATTATTTGATTGTTCACTTTTTCCAAATATTAAATAAAGTATAAAATTTTAATTAATGCTTAATTATTTTTATAAAAATCAAATGTCTGCACCACCCCACTTCATGTTCACACACTAAAAGTTTATTTATCATCAAGAGGTTCTTTAGGAGTGAGATGTTTTTTCCTAATAACATAAAAGAGGCTTAGATAATCCACTATTCATATTGGACACATGTCAACACCTTCTATTGTCAACATGCTTTTCCCCATCCCAGCTATTATACTCTTGCTTTCACGCAACTCTCCATTCTCTTCACAGCTGTATCCCACCGTCTTGTCTCTTTCACTCTTCCAACCATCTTTTCAACATCATTTCTCTACACATTTTGAAGAATCGATTTTCATTTTCTTGTTAATTCTCGTTCTCGCCTTGATTTCTCTCGGTGGCTTTTTACTGTTCAACCTTTCGGTCGTATTCAGTAAGATCTATGTTGCCTTTGTTCCGTTATTTTCTTTATTTATATTTGTGCATTTCTCACTAAATCTAACAAAAGTCGAACAAGTGGCATTATTGTCTGTACCTTTTTTGTTCAACCCTAATTTTGTCTGTGTATTATTCTTCCATGGGGAGAACCTTCGAAATGATTTTCACAGAACCATCCTATAAATTATGTGTATTATTCTTCCATGGGGAGAACCTTCGAAATGATTTTCACAGAATCATCCGATAAATTATGAATCACAACTTCATTTTGCTCTTGTTCTCTATATGTTTGTTATAGTCTTTTTGTATTTACTATTAGATGATAGATTTTTTTTTTTTTTTCATTTGCAACTTTTGTTCTGGTGTTTAAAGGATCCAAAAAATTGTGGCCGAAATGGGAGACTAGGCATATTAGGTACGTCGATTTTATAGTTTTTCGTTTTAGGTTTATATTTTGTCCAGTTTATGTTTGTTTATTTATTTTAAATAATTCTTTCAGGTATTGATTTCTTATCATTTGAGTTTCAAATCTGCTTTATGACCGGAGCCAATTTCTTATCAAGTAACGAGACATAACTTTTGATATTTTTCAATGAAGAAGCACGAATAAAAATTCGTTTGGTATCTATACGTCGTCTCATGTTGTAATTTTTTTCTTTTCTTGTTCATTCTTATGTGATTCTTAAAGCACATATTGTAGATGGGGTAGGACTTAGGAGTGAGAATAAGACTTTTTTTAATATCTTTGACAAGTTTCTGGGAAGCAAATTGTGAAGAAGAACATAATTACTTAAAATAACAAGTATAAAATTTTGAAGATAGAAGTACAAAAGGGGTAGAACATTGAACTGTAGGTGCAATTTATTGTTAGAAATATAGTGAAAATATAGGTATTATCTGGATTTATAAGTTAGACACTGTAGATTTCATAATCTCGAAATAAGATGGTTACCTTTGTCTTATCCATTATTGTAGTTTAATTGCTTTCTTTTTTCTTTTTCTTTTTTTATTTAAGCCCTCTTTATTCTATGTTGGGTATTGATAAATTATGTCTATGCATACAACCACCAAAAATATATTGTTTGTGTATTTTTTCCCTTCTGAGACTCCATGTGTAAATTGATTGTTATGTATTTAACTTCCGTTACTTCCCTAATCATAGTAGGAAATTCTCATACATTGCAAAATTTGCACAAAGAAGTATGTGATTGATGTGGATTTCACGATGGTTTTGACTAAAGTGATAGTATATTGGAAAGAACAATGATGTCCCTGTTATAATGAAACCAATATTTTGGACGTGATAACGCATTTTTACCATTTATGTTTAGCATAAAAGGTCTTGCTAATATTTTTAACATACAATAATGTGAACTTTCTACCCATCCGTCCTCAATGTCCCTATCCCTATCCCTATACAATAAAAGAGATACTTCATTCTGGTACTGTTCATCTTTTTTTTTTATATACCACTGTGTGTTTCCCATAGTGTAATAACCTTGATTGCTATATAATAAGGATTATGCAAGAAAGTATATCATTTATTTCCTCTGTGAGTTCTTGTAGATAGTGTTCCATTTCTACTTCGTCAATACAACACATCTTCACTAAAGGATTAAATTTGTTAGTATATCATTTATTTCCTGCAAATGCTCAAGGCCTTGCAATTTTTAGTGAATGGTCTCTTTATACAACTATTTTGCTAACACGAATCATTGTGGGTTTTTTTTACAAAGACACTCCAATGTGTAAGCAGATATATTGAACCTAGAAAGTGTAAAATATGAACGCTAACTCTATTTTCATTGGACACTTTCACCACATTCTTTGTTTGCATCTAAAATTCTGGATTATCGAAGATAGTGTTTTTTTTTTTTTTTTTCCTTTTTATTTTGTGGTAACAATGTTATTATCTGACATTTCTTTCAAGAGAAGTAGTTCTGTTTATTATAAATGTTACTTCAGAATGTGTTCTAATTTACATTAAATAAACTACGAAACTCAACATTTATCTTTCACATTTCAATTATGAGTATTATTAAATAAAATTTAATTAGTGATGTCTAAAAAATGACCAACATCAATTCACGCTATTACGTAGCCAACTACACTATAGCACGTGCCTTGCAATTGTATGGATAAAATTATTAGTGGCCTTTTAAGAAATAATATGGCGCCTCACGAAATGTATTATTAATAAATGGATAATAATTGTAAATATACTATTAAAATTAATATTTAAATTTAACTATATAGAAAAAATAATTTTCAATAACTTTTAAACACACTAACATAGACACTACACTACATTAGGGGTGAAAGTTAATTTATAACCTTCTTATTTTTAACATTTCATTGATCAGAAGATCTTATCCTTAAATATGATTTTCGTCCAAAGATATTAATAATGTGCTTAAAAATGAGGATTAAATACTTAATCTTATTTTTGCATTATTATTTGTTTTGCTTATTTAAAAATACAATGAGCAAAAGATCATTTTACTCTATAGTAAAGGAAATTTTGGAGAGAAGCCATAATCAAGAATAATATATGTTAACTTGAGAATAAGAATGTGATGGGAAAAAAATTGAGATTTAAATGTGAAAATGTGTAAAAGTTATGAACATTTCATGCAAAAAAGGAAATCAAGTTATTAAAAACTGTTGTGTGAATTTATTTTAGTCATTAACTAATACATTTCTTAATTAGTTAAATATATATTTTATGTAAGTATAATATATCGATTGTACTACATGTACATCACAAATTATAAATTTGTTTACCAACAAATGATGTGGTAAGATATGATTTAGTCAAAATTTCACCAACCAACTAAAAAAATAAAGATTGATGACATAATTGTTTACATATAGATGATGTGTCAAAAAGCGAGTGTAATTATTTATTTATTTTTTATTTAGTTGAAGCACCGTATCATGTGTATTTAAATTATTATGTACACTTTTTTTTTGCCACATCACCAATCTATAAAAGAATTCATAAATGATGATGTACAAGTAACATTATTCTAAATATAGTAATTAATATTGTAGGAGAAAATAGAAAAGCATAGTATCACTTCGAACTTCAAGTGTTTCTATTTATGACATTTCTATTGCCAATAATTTCCTTTTTAATTTCACGACAATCATTAAAGCAAAGATGCACCGCGGGGGGAATGATTAGAAAAACTGGTTGCCGAGGAAAAAAAAGAGTAAAATCTGCACTGCCTCCGCTAGGAGAAACAAAAGAAAACGACCATAGAGGAAAATGAAAAAGGTCGCATCGCCAAGGCAAAAGAGAGAGAACAATCTACCCCGCCGATGAAGAGGGAAGAACATTTCCAATCCGGACAAAGGAGAATAAACAAGTTATTGGATGGGTGTAAACCAGTGTTCTAAATAGCTCGCTATAGCGCCGCTATAGCGCGCTATAGCGCGTAGCGTGGGGAAAACGCTACGCTTCGGGGTATTCGGGTAAAAAAGCGGTCAACTGTTTTTGTTGACCGCTATAGCGCGCTATAGCTCGCTATAGCGGGATTAAGC
>CAIGRF010238983.1:0-22574 GCA_903798235.1 Fraxinus ornus
TGTTTTAAGTTAAAAATATTGAGGATAAATTTGTTAATTTCGTAAAAATTGAAAACCGAAGAGTATAAAATTTTCGTATGAATATTATATTTAACGTTGTTATGCAATTTTACCATGTGGCGTTGCATCTTTGCTCCAGCTATGGCTTACTCAGTCTGTAATGTATAGAAGCTAGTAGCGATATACGGAGTTGGATTATGAAATGAAAAATGGGCTCCTTTTTTCTCATTTGTTTTCCGCCAATTTAGTATTCTTCTTGATCATCATCATCATCATCATCATCATCATCATCGTAATCATAATTTCATATAGAGGAAAAGGAACAGTGGTGCTTCTCGTGATTTGCATCAATTTTTCTCTCCTCTTTCTGTCTCTCCTACTTTACAGTTTACACTCCTCTCTCCCTCTCTCTCACTTTACTTTTATTCAATTTTTCATTACGCCAATACCACCCTTTCTCGTGTTGATGAAAAAATCTGTTCAAAAACTAACTATTTCCAACAATCACTTCAGTAGTTCGAATTTTAATTGCCTTTTTGAAATTTACGAAACCTCCCCCTTTTCTCCTCCAGAAAGATCCCTGAATTCTTTCTAAGGTACTGTCTTCGATTCTCTGTTTTTTTTTTCTCTCTATGGATGCAGGCATGTGTATGTGTGTGTGTTTACAGCAGTAATTGTTTGGGTTTGTTTAGCTGCGCCTATATGTTTGGTTCTTGCCTTGTTTTGATACTACCAACATAAAAAGTGAGCCTATTTCTTGATTTATTTTTGTTTTATGCTGTCTTCATTTATTCCAAAAAGTGGGTTTCACAATTTTCAGATTCATTCCCAATGAGAACTTCTAATTTTCCCCTTTTCCAATTTCCATTTTTTTGTTTTAAATCTTTTATTTTATGGTCTTTGTGTGTTAAAAGGGTTCTCATTAATTAGCTCGTGAGAATTCTACTTGTTTTTGTTATTAAGCATGGATTCTTCTTTAAATTCTTGAAATTAAGTATCTAGAGAAGTGATGGGCGGAAATTAAATTAATATGAAGAAAATATTTCCGAATATCGGAAATGTATCTCTCTTGTGGATGGGGTCATAGAGTTCTGACCTTGAAACTAGAATTTGATAAACTGAATTCTATTCAAGTTTCAATTGTTTCTTTAATTGTAATTTCGGCCCCGATAGATGTTCCCAAATACTACGTAGTGAGGTAATTTGTTAACTTGAATAACAGGCTTATATGGTGGTTGGGTGCATTTGAATTTTTCATAACATCTGCATTATTAACCTTTATTCTCTATGATAACAAGGCAGTTAGTTCTTTGTAGAACAACTGTAACATACTTTATTTTGTACTAAATTAGTACAAAGTGGCTGACTTTAATTTCAAGCTGTCAACGGTTATGAAAAAGCTAAGAAAAGGGGGAGTCATTTACTGTAAAAATGGCTGAGTACATATTTCATTTCCTGTAAATTTGAGATTGTAGCAGATCTTGTATGTTGAATGCTCAAGGGATCTTTACATGAGACGCTTTGAGAAGATGTTCGTTTGTCTTCTGATTTTGGGCTTCTTTATATCCACAGCGCATTATCTGAGATGGTTTGATTGAAGATTCAGCTACCGCAACCAAACTTAAAAATGATGGGTTCTGGCAGTAATGAAATTGTGGAGTTGGAAGAAGAAATGGATTCTAATTCTAATGTCAACGAAGATACATTAGGGAAGCCGTTGAAGAAGTATTCTATAGGGGATGACATCAATAAACTATTTGAGGCAATAGACATTAGGAGTTCTCGTCGAGGTGCATGTCAATCTGAACAAGGTGTTAGAGATTCTTTACATAAAAGTGCCATGAAAAGGCCGATGAGAGTTAGTCCTTCTCATGCATCAGGTATTGGAATCTCGGAATCGGTGAGTCTGAAACAGGCTTTGAGAGGATTATGCATCTCACAAGCATCAGAGATGGCTGCAGTAAAGAAGCGATTGTCAAAACCATCAGCTTCTCCGAGGGTCTTAGAAGAAGGAGCTGTCACGAGGTTGTACAGGGCTGTAGTAATTGAGGCCAGTGAATCTGGTCAACCCCTTGACGAAGGCAAAGGAAATGTGGTGGAGATATCCTTTACACCGGAAAGAAGCACATCAAATATTTCAGACAAGACATCTCAATCTCGACATTCATCCATGGCTGAAATATCTCACGAAAATGCTCAGTCTTCTGATCATTCAGTAGATGCATTGATACAGGAGTCAAAAATAACAAAAATGATAACAAAGGATGAGAATGTTCCTTTTTCAACTAGTCATTGTCTTGAAGTGTCAAAATCTGAGTCAGAGCAAAATAGGAAGTTGGAATCTCCATATTCTTCAATTGGCACTGTACATGACAAGAAACTCCGGGTGTTGGATGAGATAGTTCCCATCTCGGATGAGGATTCAATCGCGTCAGGTGGGCTGCTCAAGGAGCAGGAAGGTGAGCTGCATTCTACATCTTCATCATCAACGTTTACTGCAGGAAGCAAGATCATTAAACCTTCGAATACAAGTTTTAGCAAACCACATATAAGGAGCCAAAACTTTGTCGAGAAGAAGATTGTGTCAAAACAAAATCCTGTTTCCTGCAGTCCCAGTTGCCAAACTAGTAAACTGATGAATCAGGCACCTGACTCTGTCCTGAAAAATGGATATAAAGAAACAGATAAAGTATCACCAGCATCAAGTACTAATGGAAGTCTTGAAGTCTGTTCTACTGCACATGGCCTTGTCAAAACTAGAAGTATAGTGACAAAAGCTGATGAAAGATCAAGATCAAGGGAAAAAGGGGACCTCTCTCAAAGCTCAAAAAGTAGCATTGGAGAGTACAGTAGTACAACAAGCTATAGTGAGGAAAGCCATCTCAGTGGGTCTAGTCGCAGTGGCTATCGACCTCACATGTCAAAAGACTTGAGATGGGAAGCCATACATTATGCTCAGAAGCAGCATGGAAGCTTGTCTTTGAAGCATTTCAAGCTGCTGAGGAAGCTAGGTGGTGGAGACATTGGCAGTGTTTACCTTTCTGAGCTTGTCGATACAAACTGCCTCTTTGCCGTGAAAGTTATGGATAATGATTGTCTGGCTAGCAGAAAGAAGATGCTGAGGGCTCAAACTGAAAAAGAGATACTGGAAATGCTGGATCACCCTTTCCTTCCTACACTCTATGCCCATTTTCTGACAAATAAGTTCTCGTGTTTGGTTATGGAATATTGTCCTGGAGGTGATCTGCATGTGCTCCGGCAGAAGCAACCTACCAAAAGTTTCCCTGAGCAAGCAGCCAGGTAGATGTCTTAAGCTGTGTTGACAACTCATATGTTAGTTTGCTGTGATTCTTCTTGGTACCTTTGAATCATGAACAGCTGATTGCTTTTTGGCCAAAACAAATACTTGATGAATGTCTAATGGAAATTTGGTTCATATGTAGATCTGTTCTCGAAGTTGCATCTGAGCACATTGTGTGTCTGTCTGATTTGATTTTTATGGATTGGCCTGTCCTCCTGTAGAATAGATAGATTCACATAAATAGGAGAGTCCAGACTTGCATAAGTTGAATTAAGTAATGGATTGTGGGGGAGGAACCTAATTTTTATTGGAAGTTATCAGCCAATAATAATCACCTGTGAATAGGCAACAAGCAGAAACTATATCACGTAAAAAGTATGAACCAAAAGGACAATAAACTCATTCATAAAAAGGACAATAAAAAAACAAGGCAGTACTGATAGCGTCTCAATTTGATGCTGCCCAGAACTTATAATAGCTTCATATGATAGCCTAAATTCTTTATGATATTATCTTACATGACATTGTATTGGTTCAATATATGTTCTAGTAAATGTTCTTGAAGGACCCCAACAGGAGTAAACCTAAGCAGGTAAAGATAGGGGATCCCCGTTTACCATCTTTAAATGTCAAACACTTGAACTTGGTGCAAGGATGAACTTCCCGAAGTCCAAAATACATTCTTATACCCTGTTAAGTCAAGATCCCAAACTAACAGAATAACACATCAATAGTATTGAATTAAAAGTTTGTAGATCACAAACGGTACATTATGTGTTTCCTTGCTGGATGTTCTTTTCATTTATTGAACAAATTTGGCGTGCTTGCAACAGACTTCTGAGATTACTCATTGGCAGCATTCTTTGTGACATAGGCAAGGTGTTTAACTATCATTGTCTTCTTTGGCAACGATGCTATGTGCTCACCATATTGTCTGATCTTTTGTGATACTTTATATGCATAGGTTTTATATTGCGGAAGTTCTTCTTGCATTAGAGTACCTTCACATGCTTGGAGTTGTATACCGAGACTTGAAGCCTGAAAACATTATGATCAGAGAAGATGGTCACATCATGCTTTCAGATTTCGACCTGTCTCTTAGATGTGCCGTAAATCCTACATTACTCAAGTCGTCTTCACCTGTTGTTGGGCCTCCAAAAAAGATGTCTAGTCCGTGCTCAGATTCTAGCTGCATTGAGCCTTTCTGTCTCCATCCATCCTGGCAAGTCTCCTGTTTCACACCTGGGTTTTTATCTGCTGCAGCAAAAACCCGTAAACTAAAATCTGAACTAGCTGCCCAGGTTATCCCGCTACCACAGCTTGTAGTGGAGCCTACCAGTGCGCGGTCCAACTCCTTTGTAGGAACTCATGAATACCTGGCTCCAGAGATCATCAAAGGGGAAGGTCATGGGAGTGCTGTTGATTGGTGGACCTTTGGAATTTTTCTTTACGAGATTTTATATGGTAAGACACCCTTCAAAGGATCAACCAACGAGGATACTCTATCAAATGTGGTATCCCAATGCCTCAAGTTTCCTGGAAGCCCTATGGTCAGTTCTAATGCTCGAGATTTAATCAGGAGGTTGTTAAAGAAGGAACCAGAGAAACAGAGAATAGATTGGGTTACGAGAAGGGAGCAGCAGAGATTAAGCGACATCCATTCTTTGACGGCCTGAACTGGGCTTTGATACGATGTGAAACACCTCCTGAGCTCCCTAGAGTCTTCGATTTGGGAAACCTTATCCCGGACACGACCTCTCAAAATAAGAGTAACAAATGCCAAACGGAATGCGAAGATACCGGAGATGGTATAGAATTTGAGATGTTCTAGCAAAAACCTGTGTTGAGAGAAATGTAGGTTAGATTTCTCCTCCTGACTTGAGCTTTCTCATATCCTTGTTGAAACAGATATATATAAATATATGGCATATAGTATTAGTGTACATGTATTCAGAAATCTGGGAGCATGCAAAGAATTGAATATATTGTTACAAAATAGAAGATACTTGGCATAAATTATCCTTACATTTTCAGCATGTCCACTGGTATAGACTCTGTTTTGCTGATTGAGTGAACCATAAGAAAGATTCAAGTACTCATTTTTGTTGTTAAATAGAAAACTCAAGAAACAGGTACTAATTTTCCTATTTGAAGAACAAATTCAGATCATGTTATTAGCTATAACAAGAAGTTAGAATAATCCGTACAAAATTTAATTCATTTTCCTTGTTATAAGGTCCTGGGGTTCAATATGTGGTCTTCGGCATAATGATCTGACATATGCCCACTGATCTTACAAATTCGACCTCATGTTCCTCGATTAAGTGTGATATTTTTACAATAATCAGGTACGAGACTGACAAACTCCAACGAATGCCATACAGATAATCATCAGTAATAGGGCTTGAATAAATTATGCGCGCAGGTGGATACAAAATACCAATATGTAAGAAGATATTGTTAATAATGTTGAAAGTCTTTGATACAAGAACAGTCAATAAGCCAACTGCTACTGCTGGTGAACTGTGCTTATGATGATACACTCGTACACATGAACACAGTTAATTCAATACCAGAATTATCTACTAAAATTCACCTATATACACTATGATAATATCACAAAACTCGTACACTTTGAAATGCTCCTCAAATTTGCAAACCAGTTTAGAGATAAAGAAACGGGGAAAAGGTATCTGTAACTATGGCCGAAACTATGACAAACTATAATTCAAGAGTGGAGTTTTGCATATGTCCCCACAATTGACTTCTTTCTCTTCTCCGAGTTCTGCAGTCACAAAAACCACTTCCACCAAAACTACAGTAACATGGCAGTAGCTGTGTTCCCACTTTTGATCTGACATTTTTTCGACGAATTTCAAATCAGCAGTATGAATTCATATAATGAAAGACTGTTCTGGCCCTTTGCGCAAACGCTTTCTCCTTGGATTAGCAGTTAGAGCGAAAGAAAGGGCATTCATGAGCTCTGCATCCTCAACGTTAACTAACATGTTAGCTGCATTAGGGTTGGCGATGAGTAGTTTTGCCACTAGATATCCTGCAATAGACCAAGTCTGAAATAGGCGTGCCTGTTTCCCAATGAATCTCGCTCCTTTGGTGTCATAATATTCAGGCCACTTGTCTGTAGCTATACGTCTCTCGGCAACCTTGATTGCTTTTTCAGCAATCTCTGGTCTCTTCATCTTTATGCACGCCACAGTCAGCTGAAATTGGCACATATTTATGCATTAGAAGAAAATAATTACCAATGATTCCACATTGACGATATGGCATCAATTGAAAATCACACAAGTAAAACCACATCAGGCATCACAATAGCTTTAGCTTCCTTAAAGTTACTTTTTTGTATAATCAATGAGTTGACATTGCCAATTGCCATGGCAGTATAATAGCTGGATTAAACTATCGTCCCATTAAGCTTCTCCACAGATTAAACTATCCAGTCATGGGAGCATACAAAGCAGTTGTTCTTATCTGAACACAAAAATGGTATTGAAATGGACAATCTTGAAATATACTTTATAGATAAATAATCTATATGACAATGACACAAAACAGAGGCTGCAGGATTCAAATTAAGGAGAGAAATGGGACTGGACACATAAAAGAAAGACTATCATGTGTCCTTTAAAACTAAGGGCTTACTTTCGCTGAACTAGTATTTTCTGCATTATCTTGATTTTGCACTGGTATCATAACCAACTACCATCCATTTTCAACTCAACTAAATTATTGATATTTAATTTCAACTGGAGGGAGCATTATTTAATGACTGCTTTACTGAAAATTATAGAAACAAACCCAACCTGCCAGAGCAAAGTTGGCCAGGAGCCTCCATTGTGGTAAGACCAAGGACTGCATACAAAAGCAATAATTACGTATCAATATACATAGCAAGATGGATGACAAAACAGCACAGAATTTATATAGTAACATTACGTGTTCTTTGGATCACAGCCTGTAATAATTCGCCATTCCTCGCCCTCGAGAGCAGGGTAACATATCTTCAGTGGCATGCCACCCACTAGATCTGACCATTTGGCTTCAATAAAGTCTAGTATTGCGTGTGACTGATCTGTGGTTGCAAGACTGCTTATTATAGCCCAAAGGTTGCCAAGTGAAAAAAAACGGAAGTCCATATGAGCTGGTTGTAGGTTTCCAATAAGATAGCCTCCTCTGCGAGGCATCCACTCCACAAGCCAGGGAGGAATCTGATCAGGATAGATGTTGAACTTGTTAACTGCATCAAAGGAGTACTCCTCCGTCTTATAACGATATATTTCATTTAATTTATTCATATCAATCCAATAGTATTCCCTGATGTGGAACGACATGGCTACTAGACGATTGTTAAGTGCCCTGAAAAGGTCGGCTGATGCTTCCTCTGGAGTAAGCATCTCACGGGAACAGAGTAGAGCTGAATAGAATAATGCCTGCCAATACAGTCAACAATTATGCTATAGTAAACCTTTTCGAAAATCATTGTAGCAAAAAAAAAACATGTATACGATTCTATCTCTTTACATGGATTAGGACAAATATTCATAGAATAAATACACAGTTTAGGTGGGTAGGTTTCACAGCCTAATGATTTCAACTTATTTTATTCACTACTTGATGGAAGATACTGAACTTTTAATTTGTTGGATATTCAACAAATTAAACAGAAACATGTGATAAGCTTCATGGAAAATTTTCTCCTTCGACATCAACAAATTAACGTCAGGATGAACATCTACCAAGGAGGATCAAGATGTTTTAGTAATTGGCCACTTGGGTCACAAAATACACTATAAGCATCTGCTGGGGAGCATTATGCCCTGTTGAAAACAATAGACACGCTCAACTAGTCTTCACAGAATCCTGCTTTTTGGTGCTGTCTTACACACTTGCACAATGCTAAGGTAGCAGCAAATTCTATTCCAAGTAGACTCTAATAAGCTTTGCAGAATAATGATATTTTCAACTTGTATAAGTTTTAACAAACAAGCACGTGCACAATAATTAGATATTGACTTAAAATGGGCAGACAAGCTTCAAAGCAGCGATAGTGACAACTGCACCAATGACAGTGAATAAATGTTCCTAAGTAATATCCTCCTTGCTTGTCTGACATAAAAATTCTTCATTTCATTTTTTCCTTCATCTCATACTATAGATTGCATTTCCTATTTTGCCCGCCAGAAGAGTTAATGCCACAGCAATTGCTAAAGCTAAGACATTGGTAGCTTAATGTTGGAAACAGAAAGCAACTCAAACAAATAAAAAGGCCTAGGTCAGCACATCAAAACGAAGAAACATTTATTAACTTCCAAAAAATACAATGATCATTTTCCGTATTAAGACAATCAAAGTATAACTTCAGATTACAGGACGGGAGCAAGAATGAGAATATAACTCTTCCCATGAACCAAATAGCACACATTCAGCCAGGAGGCATGCAGATAGGAGGGAAAGGAATGGTGTGACGACCCGAATCCTTGATTATTCGAGTGTCACTAAATAAAATTCGATTTCTAATAATTGAAAATTGAAGAGAAAGTACCAATAATTATCCACAGTTTTGCCTTTGTTTTATACAAAGGTAGTGATAAAGGAATAAATTATTGTACCAGAAGTTGGAACTTTAATAGAACGTATTAATAACCATCCACATTTTTTCCTTTTTTTTTTTTTACAAAGGTAGTGATAAAGGGATGAATTATTGTACGTGGATTCATTATTAATCTTATTTGTGTAATATGTGATTCTACGGTATTGTAAACTTAAAATCTAGTTGAGTCATTCCCACTAAACGTACATTTAAAATCACATGGCTACCATCTATATATCTCATGGTTTCCATATTAATATAAAATCCAAGATTGAGGTCTTTTATCAATAATATCATATGTATAATAGTAAACACTTATAACATTCAAAATTTCATATTATTATTGACTTTTATGCATAACAAGCCTAAACAAAATCTTAAATAATATTCATATTTTGCCACGATATTCATGATTGCTATTTCGCGTAATAGGCATGCTTTCATAAGTGAGATGACATGAATACTTAAAGTGCATATATACCTGGTTCAAGGAAGTCGAGCCATGGAGGATGACATAGTGGCTAGTGACTTAGAACAACTTAATTCTCATTTTAAATATCAACTTATTTAAAAAAAAAAACTCATCATAATTATTGGACTCAAACTAAGCCTATGTTTGACACCCATTTTGGGTAAAAAATTGGTTTTTGAATAGTGATTGATGGAAGAATGTGTGGTTAAAAAGTAAGGAGAATTTTTGGGTTTATGTGTAATATTATTTTATTGATAGAATGTGTGGTTGAAATGAAGAAAGAGAAAAAGAATGAGAATGAGAATGGAAAAAAAATGGGTGTCAAGCATAGGCTTATTCTTGGACTAAAGGCTTTATGTAGTATATAAACCAATTCAATGCACTCTTATAGTACCAAATAAAAACCTCAATACCATATCAAATAAAAGCCAAAATTCCACACATATTCTACACAAAATGGTTCAGCCCATTAATAGGAACAATTAATTTTTTTTGTAACAGAAAATTTGAAAAGTTCAAAATTTTGAAAATATATGTTAAGTCTACAGAATCAATTTAAAAAAAAAAAAACTCTTAGCTCTCATACCGACTGTGACGACCCGACCTTGACTATTCGAGTGTCACTAAACAAAATTCGATTTTTTTCATAGGAACTTCAATAGTAACAAGAAACGGTTTTACTCATTAAGTAAATAAAAAAAAGCGATTTTTAACTTCAATCATTAATTGCGAAATCTTAATATTAAAGAATATTGCATTGACGTAAAACATAATCTAAATAATGTCTTTAAAAAATAAAACTTGAAAGTTTTGTTTCAAATACAATATAATTTATTAATCCTAGCCCGTTGCCATCTCCACGTTGACTATCTCGAACCATTAATTGCCTTAAATGGGAAATATCATAGAATAAGATTTATAAAACCTCAATAAGTACGCCACAAATTATTATCGTGTATAACTTAAAGGAGCGTGATAATCATAATCAACATAATGGAGACACAAGAATTTTACCCAACATAGGTGGTAAGAATTCTTATGTCTAGCGCTACTAAACTCCGATCCCCTTAACATAATCATAATTATATTGTACCATATGGGACCCATAATAATTTTCTCGAAACATAATAATTCAAACATAGGTAGCGTACTTACCGTGAAATTTAAAAGAAAGAGTAATAGAGACTGAATATAATTGCTTGATCCCTCTTACAATTTCCATGTAGGCTATGTGCGTGTATATGTGTATTATTTGGACTAAAAAAATAATAGTAAATGGTAGCATGTGAATGTGAACGAGGGGCTTAAATAGAACAAGACTAAACATGCATCATTAGGGAAAAACTCATGACAGTGGAAAGGCTATTAATTTTAGCATTGAAAATTGTTCCTTGAATTCGTGAAATGAGCAATAATCTCTCCCTCGTTCCTCATGTGAATACTACATTTTATATACAAATGCATTCACACTGCACATTACCTTATGTTTGGTCCATTATGAATATGACAAAAACATATATCAAGGATTTTTATATAAGGGTTTGACCAAGCATATAACCCTTTTTTAAAGAGCAAAACTTGTGGGAATTGGCATTTATACTAAGTTTGCTACAAGATCCTAGAAGATGGATTAATCCTCAAATGAGCCCCTAAATTTTCAATTCTCATAATTAGACCCAGAAATTCGGGTGTGGGTGTTGTAAGTGGAGGAGATGATTGAGCGATAAGAGAATACGGAAGGTCTATTAATGACTCATACTTCAAGAGAAAAGAAAAGAGGAGAACCTGAATTTCCAGTGGGTGGCCATGAATACCCATGCGACGATCTATCATGCACGAACCATCTGTCACTAACAGAGTTGGAAACATGTCAAAACCATCTGCCAAACAAAGCTTTAATATCATCTTGATTCCAGTTTGCACATCAATTCTTTCCTGAACTGAAGTGTCTCCAGAGCATTTTCCATATGCCCGTAATAAGATGATCCACCACAAACCTGGGAAACAAACTCATGATGTTATTTATATTTGTGAATATTCACAATGCGCAGATCAACAAATCATCAACTAACCAGAATCAACTGGTGCCACCCGACCAATTGCTGCCTCACCAAAGTCGGGATCTAAGACCTCTTCAGTTGCATCCTCATCACCATCAAGTGGAACTGTACGCACTTTGAAGCTCGCTGGCATCAATCCTTGTCCAGGACTATGGCAATCCATGGTTTTCTCCCAGCTCTGACGAGACCACGAAAGAGGTTTAACAAAATGATAGTATATATAAATGGGAAATACATGCAATTTTATAAACGTCATTACCCTAGCAAAATCTTTCATATTATCTACGTAATGCAAGTCAAAAATTATTTTCAATTCAATTTCTCATTTATTATTAACCATACCTTGCAGAAGGGTTGGGGAAAAGATGGATGCTAAATGCTTAATTTCTTACGACATTATTCTTCTAGAAGCAAAAAGAAGAAAAATGAGAAACTACGCGCACGCTACTGTTAAGTATGAATTTAACCTGATTCAAAAGCTTTGCACTTACTACATAGAGGTATTTATATATAAATCAGAGTAACAAAACAAAGAACCTGTGTATAAAAGTATATCAGCAGGGAAACTAAAAAATATGCCCTGACATGTTAAACCTTATTATGCACCGACACGATACATGTCGAATAGGCCGACACGCGATTTCTAAAAAAAGTACCGACAAGACACGTCATTGACACGTTGATTAAATTCTTTATTTATACAGTATATATTTAATTTTATACTTGTTATTAATTTTTCTTGTAAAAATATTTTAAACATGAGTACTAGATTGTTACTTGCTAATAACTTTGAATTAACAATATATAATATTTCTAATATAAGAAAGATTAAATTCTTTAATATTCTTCATTTACATAGTATAATCTTTGTTTTATACTTATTATTAATTTATCTTGTTGTAATCTTTTAAACATGAGTACATATTTGTTACTTGTTAAAAACTTTGAATTAACAATATATAATATTTCTAATATAAAAAGAAAAATGATTATGGTAGAGTGTCCGAGAAGTGTCGGTATCGACTCGTGTCCGACGGACACGCTACCCTAATTGAAGTGTCGGTGCTACAGAGGTTAAAACGGTATCAACCATCGCGTATCATGTAATGATGCATGCTAGGATGAACAGTGACAAACAAGAAAACAACCACTGTGCGTACAGATACATGTTATGCTGAAAAGATGGTTCTTAAAGATAAAAATCAAGTTATAATTTGTTATCCAGATATAAAATGGCACAAAAATGTAGCCCCTAAGGAATTATTTACTTGCTTTAAGTTCAATTTAATAATTTAAACAAAAATATTCCATACAGAATATGTACCTAAATGTTAACAAACCACACAACTGATGCAAATATGTATGTTTCAGGATGAACACCTGCAACTGAAGAGTGTGAAGGATGAAGTTCCGAACGATTTCGTAGTCTCCTTTTAATAGGAAAGCAATCCCAGACGGTATGAAATCACGGATAAACACTTGATCATAGTTGAGTGTGTTTGAGTTACTTGGATCATTGGCAGCAATGGTGCCAACTGGATTGCCACAATAATAGACAATGGATGCACGCAACAAAGTCCATGCTTCATCCTCAATAGAATTTGCCCCAAATATATTTGATGTAGGAGCTATCAACCCATCATCTGATAAAAGATTTCCATTTTCATTTTTTAAAGGCTGATTGACCAGACCATTCACCAATCTCCCACTTCCATCTTCTAGAAAAGCCTCCCTATTATTTTCAGCATGGCTGCATTTGCAACGAAAGGACTCTGACTGGGTTTTTTTCTTCTCTCCTTTAAAAAGACCATCTAAATTTCTTATTACATGGTTTCGAATGTAACTCCCATCATGTCTATCCCTTCTACTTTTGATGCAATTTATAGAAGAAAACTTCAACCTCAAATTTGTGTGGAACTGCGGTGCAAATGTTCCAGACAGAATTTGCAGGGCTGCTTCTGAAGCACCCATGACAATATGAATTCAGAATTTAGTAATCCCCCTGGTTAAAAGATGGATGGCTGTACCTATAAAACTCAAAATTCAATCTATAAGTTATATTAACATATACAAATGAATAAAAGTGTTTAAACTCGAACGAAAACTTCACCATCATGCTAGAGATGCTAAACTAATAGATCACGAGTTATGTTAAGTAAATTAACAAAACCACCTAGAAACAATTGATATATTTGATTTCAAAGGAGACTACAATTAATATATTTCAATATTTAAACCCTTTTAGAGTCACTAAAAAAAAAAAAAGGAACGACAAATGATCTATCTGACGTGAAAATATCAAATATGAAATAAAACACGAAAAACTAAGAATTCATTTGCTTACGTGATTTATGAAGTTGAGTTTAATCGAAGGATGATTTCTGAATTCTTCACGAGAAATTATGGGTTTAAGGACGCTGCGGAGGGTCCACTGGCCGTGGGCGGTGGTGCTCTACGACAGAGAAGCTCAGCCCCGGTGGAATGAAGAAATAGATAGGTTTATCGTTTTTCAGTAATACCCACTGTATGTAATGACACATGGATCTTGATTGGTCAACCCTAGGACTGATAGATATTTGGTAAAGCACACAGCACCACTTGGCAAGCTTAATGAGTATGAAAGTGAAAAAAAATCAATTATTTGTGGATTTTGGAAGTCGTAAGTTGATTTTTGTTTCCAACGATTCTCCTCGAGTTTCTGTGAAAAGTTACTTTTCAATAAATGTTTCTGTGAAAAGTTACTTTTCAATAAATGAATGATTGATAAATAAATAAAATTTATAAAATATACTATTAAAATTAAAGTTTGATTTCGAAAAGTAATTTTTAATTTTTCAAAAAAAGAAGAAGAAGCCCAAGTTAAAAGGTATTTTCCCAATAATAATTGATAATTGTCACTACTTTATAAGGGTGTGTTCGATCGTACTTAAAATTCAATTAAAATTAAAAATATAATATTTATTGGATCTCACTCGTCTAATAAAAGCAAAAAATAACGATTAATTTTTTAATTTTTATCCGATTTTAATCTCTACCGAACACGCCTTAAGATAGACTTATTTCCATGTCCTCATATTAAGAAAACATAATTGAAAATACTTCATTCGTCTCATTTATATAGACTGATTTTGTTTTCACATAGATTAAAAATATTTATTTAGCCCCCGTTGACACCCATTAATTTCTCATTCTTTATTTCAACCACACATTCTCCTAATAAAATAATATTACACACAAATCAAAAAAGTTTCATCACTTTTTCACTACACATTCTTACATCAATCACTATTCCAGAATTTTTATTTTCCTCAAAATGGGTTTCAAACAGGGGCTTAATGTTATTTAAAAAATAATTTTTGCCAAAGATTTTCCTACTTTACCTTTATTTAAATATCAACAACTAGTAGTAAATTATTGTTGGGGTAGTAAATAAATTGAATTATTTAATTTTCAAGAAGTAGATATTTTTACATTTGTACAATTTCAAAATTAAGCGGGGAACATTAGTTATAACTAGACAAATAGGAGTATATTAGTAAACGAATAGAGCAAAACATTCTCATGGTGTGTTCCAATTGATTTGGAACAAGATGAAGAATCGACATTAAATATTCTCGATGCAATCGAGAAGAGAAAGGGGAAGACGCAGGCAAAATGTTAAGATCATTTCAAATTAGTTCCCACTGGTCATGTGGTCGATGAATTTCGAGAAACCAAAGCAGTATGTAAATACTGCCACAACGACTGGCAGACAAAAAGGCATTGGAACCACCCACCTCAACCGTCACTACAAATCACGTTCGGCCAAACATAGACTTCTTCCAACTGGTCAACTGCAACTACTATTTGGTACTCCAAAAGTTGGTGCTGCTACTACTACGCCTCTTTCTACATGGATGTATTCAGAGGAGGAAGCTCGAACGGGAATGGTGAAGTTCGTTGCCGCGTCTGAGTTGCCACTAGCAATAGCGGACAACCAACATTTCGTGAACTACGTCAAAACATATCTTCAGCCGAGGTACGTTGGGGTAAGTCGAAATACTCTCCGTGCTGATACAATTAAATATTTTCTTCATACAAAACAACTATTGATAAATGATTTAGAGAAATATGGGGGTGTAATATCTTTAACTTCTGATATGTGGGAAGGGATTAATAAAAGAGGTTACATTGCTGCAACTGCACACTATATAGACCCACTTTGGGTCATGCATAAAAGAATCATTGCTTTTAAAATTGTTGAATACCCACATAACGCCCAAACTATATTTAATGATATCATAAATATAGTTAAAGAGTATAAATGCGAGAGCAAAATTCGTTCTTTTACGTTCGACAACGCTATTGTAAATAAAGTTGTTATCGATAAATTGCATAGAGTACTTCAACCCGATTTTGGTGGTTATTTATTTCATATTCGATGTGTATGTCATATTTTTAATTTAATAGTACAAGACGGTTTAAAGCATGTTAAGGATGAAATTGACCGAATTAGGAGTGCACTTATATATATCACGATTACACCTAGTCGAAAACAAGCATTTGAAGAATTTTGTTCTGATAATGGAATTGAAAATACAAAAACATTTATTACTGACGTAGGCCATAGATGGAACTCTACTTACTTATTATTAAAATCATGTGAAGGTTTCGAACATTTAATTACTGAATTTTATAACAATAGGCATGTTAGAGATGAAGATGCAACCATGTTGAATGAAATCGATTGGATTATAGTTTTGAAAATAAAAAAATTTTTGACGACATTTTATGATTCTACAAATATATTGTCTGGTGTTTATTATCCTACAAGTTGTATGGTTCTTGAACGTCTTTATATAATTGCTAGGACTTTTAAGAAATATCAAAATGACCCCGATTTTCAAGCAGTTATATATTCTATGGAATTAAAATTTAGAAAATATTGGGAAGAATTACCTATGTTATTTCCTTTAGCATGCGTCATGGACCCCCGATTTAATTTATCGGGTACTAAATTTGTAATTGATAGAATTTCAAATGCCTTAACTTTTAATGTACCTATTACGTATAGGAATTTGGAAGAAACATTACGTGAAATGTACGAATTATATGCTTCACGAATGGGTACAAATATTACTCCTGTACCTACATCTACTCCTCCCATTAATCAAACGGAAGACGAAGCTGCAGTTTTAGATTTATTCGAAAGCATGAACTCATATAGATTTAATAATTTTAATTCATTTGCATATGCATGTGGTTCATCTGGTGGTAGTAGTAGTAGTTTGGCATCCACTGCATGTACTCAAACTTCGAGTCCAAGTCCAAATGCGTTGCCATCTGAATTAATCGATTACTTTCGTCATACTTTGCCTAGTAACAAAGAAGTTAAGAAAAATTCAGAAGAGGTAATTAAATTTTGGCGAGATAATGAACGTCGATGGCCAATAGTTTCTGCAATGGCAAAAGATCTACTAACACCTCCTGTTAGCACTGTAGCTTCGGAGTCTGCTTTTAGTGCAGGGAAGAGGGTTCTCTCTGAGGTCAGGAGTCGACTAAAAGAAGATATTTTGGAAGCGTTAATGTGCGTGAAAGATTGGGAAGACGCTAGTTATCGAATTCAAGATAAATATGCCGAAATTGCCTGCAACCAAGTAAGTGATATTTAATTTCACCATAATTATCACAAAAATTAATTTTCATACATTTATACTATTTTTAAAAAAAATTGTACACGTAACAAGTTGTTCGTGTATAATTTTTAACTCCGCCTATTCGAAATTGAAGTAACCGGTCCCAAGTCCGGATAAAGGAGGAGGGTTTATCTTTTTTTTTTTTGTAATTGTAAAAAATAAAAATGTTAGTAGGAAAAAATATATTTAAAAAATTGTTTACAAAACGTGTTTATATATATATTTCTTTAGGTTCTCATCTTATTATTTTAAAAATTAAAATTATTTTGAAAAATGTATATTTTTTTTTAAAAAAATTAGATAATGTTTGTGTATATATATATTTTTAAGTTTAGTGATTTAATAGTTATAAATTTATAATGTTATATTAAAAAAATTTAAAAAAATCGACGAGTCGAGCCGCTCGGCTCATCTTCGACGAGCTCGGGCACGAGCCAAGCTCGCCCAAGATGCCAGGGTGCTCATGGCAGACGAGCCACGAGCTCGACCCATTGCCACCACTAAATATGTGTGGTTAAAAAAGAAAAAAAAAATTATTGATGTGATGTGATGTAAAATATTATTTTATTGAAAAATGTGTGGTTGAAAATAAGTAGAAGAATGAAAATGAAAATTTTAATGTGAGTATATATTTTACTTACTTTTTTGCCTAATATATTCTTACATTAAATAATAGTTCAAATAAAAGTACACTGCCATTTCCAATACCATGACCCACCTAGAGTGTGTAAATGGCAGGAAAGAGTAATGTTATGTAGCACACTTGTACAACACAAATTTAGTGATATCACATTGTGATATAGTCAATTATATGTTGAATTATATGACTTATTTAACTGCACCTCTCATTTCACATAGTAATGCTTAAACCGATTGCAACAATTGTGGTAGATAACATTATTTGGTATGAAATTGCCAAATTGGCACTTAAGGTCTCCAGTCTACACGTGCAACAAATAAGATTTGAATCTCACATCATGAAGGCAATTTATTACGTACCACTTGCTAATGGGACCAAAATAAGATCAAGAATCAATTGTTATATAGCACACTTGTACAACACAAATTTAGTGTTATTAGTTATCACTCTGTGATATAGTCTAGTAACGCTTAAAACTGATCGCACAAATTGTGATAGATAACATTATTCAGTATGAAATTGCCAAATTGGCACTTACAGTCTCTAGCCCACACCGTGCAACAAATAAGATTTGAATCTCACCTCATGAAGGCGATTTATTACGTACCACTTGCTAATGGAACCAAAATAAGATCAAGAATCAACTGTCACCCTCAACAGTCTTTGTTCCAATGATACAAAACTAACAGATGAGATGACAGCAATTCAAGTTTGTAGTCACATAAATGGGTAGCTAAAGCACACCTAGTAAATATTACCAGCACAAAGTAATTCTTCTTCATTTTCTAAGGAATATCATAAAGTTAAACGGATACTTCTTATATTTCAATCGTATTTCAAGGAAAACCAAATGATGGGAAATGCAATCAAGTCATTGAGGACAAAGAACACCATCCATTACTCATAACATTTTTTTTATAACCGTGGATGTCCGGGCCAATTTGCGCGCACCTCGANTGTCTGGTCCAATTTGTGAGCACCTCGACTAATCTCGAAATGTCTTGAAGTTTACAATCGGGTACTTACCTCGTCCTGAGGGACTCGAACTGATGACCATTGAGGAACAAACTCATAGTCTGATCAATTGAGCAACTCCTCAGAGTTAACATCCATTACTCATAACATGTCCGAACTAAGCAAAGCATACTTCAAGAACAAACTATTTTGAAATCAATGAACAGAAAACATATCCTCATTCCTTCTTCCCGGTCCAATGAGATATGTTATAGATCCCTCTTCCCTGAACAACAATCAGATCAAACTCAATTGTGGATAAAAATAGCCTAAACGCTTAAAAGAGCAAGACGAACTCACAATCATATATAAAGAAGTAGCAGCCAATGCCAAAGGAATGGCGACTGAAGTAATCTTATCGTATGGTCCTTTCAGATACGTGTGTTTGTGGATGCTCTGAAAAACCTTTGCTTCTCAACGAGCTTTTCCCTTGGCCTAAAGGGCTCTTCAGACATCCTGCATTACTTATTTATTCTTCAACCATTCAGATTTATTCCCCAAAACGAAACTTCTTGATAAAAAGGAAATCGAATAATCAAAAGACTCATTGCAACTTCTCAATCTACGGAGTAAGTTTCATATTAACAAGAGGTCGGATATGCACTTCAAAGCTTTATCCAAGTCTTACATTTTGTTTTTCTTCATTCCGATGGGTGGGCGTAGAGATAAGATTGGCAAATGATACTTGTTCAACCTTTAAACAGAAATGGACACGTTCTATCCTATGTCATTATTTTAAGTACCAAGAAATTAGTAGTAAAAATAAACGAATTTCATTTTCGTTTTTCCTCACTGTAATAACAGCATTTTCTATACTCAGTTCTTAACATCAGGATGCCAAATACTATTCAAACAGGGAATTGAGATTCAACAAGCTATACCAAAATCCCCAACATGCAACTAATAAACCTTCAAAATCCAATGAAATACATTCGCACAAACTACATATTCTCAAAGATACGAACATCGAACAAAAATTAAAAACAGAAAAGAACTGAAAACCTAGATCTAATATAGAATAACGAATTCAACGGATCAAATATCCGTAAACAAGAACGAACCCTAGATACTGACAAATTTACTGCAAGACCAACAATGATACATGTTGGGAACAAAATTATGGTCAAGATTAGAGAGAGAAATATAAACTCGCCTGATTGTGAGTTGAAAAGGCACGAAGTAGCAGAGACTGAAGAGGCTGTAACACAGTAGATGATAATAAGAGAGTGCTAAGAATGGCAATCGTGAAGGGTTGAAAATTGAAAAGAAATGCCGGTCAGACCGGTGAGTTTCTTCCGGTCTGGTTACTGTTCAGGAAGCGGGAACGCTGTCAAGGACAGAACAAATGGAACTTTAAAAAAATAGCATCTATTGGGTCCAGAACTTCATCTGTAGTACTCTATTGTGCACTTCTACTTCCAGCAGTGTTTTTATTTTCCTACGAATCTTTTTAGGAAGTAGATGTTTTACTTTTAGGTAGAGGTGGCAAAAGGGCCGAATAACTCGTCGAAGTTCGATCCATGGATGACTCAGACTAGTTTCACGATAAACTCGAGTACGAGCTGAACAAGGCTCGACTCGTCGAGCTCGCAAACGACCCGTGGACACGGGCCACAAGCCTAATGTTTACAAACCCACAAACTCGGGGGCTCCTCAATAAAGTGACCAAACATTGTTTGGTAACTCAAAAAATTAAAAAATTTAAGAAAAAAAATAATAATCAAGCTCGCAGGCTTGGCTCGACTTGTGGCTCACGAGCTCATAGGTATATGGACTGAGCCGACCATGCCCACTGCCATCACTACTTTTAGGCACTATTTTTATCTTCGCATTTTGATGCCATCATATTTTTGACTCGTAGTTCATCAATTCTAGATAAAAAGTGAGCCATACCGGACTTAAACCACCAAATTTTTTTGGCTTTAGACTGCAAGTTTCATAATAATGGCACGAACACGACCCACAAATTTTCTTGGATGGAGTCGTGTGGGGCTTCTTTTATTGTGAACGTTTACTGAGTTAATGGTCAAAATTCTACTCATCACCAGTTTCAAATGCATGTGCAAGTCAAGAATTTAGTTAAATTAGTACATGAGATTACCATCAAATTACTAGTAAAAGTTGAGATCTAAAAGTCAAAAGTAGAGCTGCCAAGAAAGATCTTAAAATAATTTTCCATGCAAAGCAACTCCAAGAGTCAAACAAAAGCACTGGAATAAGACCTTTTGTATATATAAACTATTTCATGTTTCACAAAATTAAATTTACATGCAAAAATCAATTTAGATATATAAACTATTTGCATACATTGTTCATATGCAAATTACCCAATATTTTGTTTGTTCATCTTTTCACACCCAAATCCTATTTTGACTCTAGCATCTTATCGTCTACGCAATTGTTGCACTTATTACTATTGTCGGACATTCTAATGTGCTCTCTTATTGTGTAGATACATACAACTGGACACAAAACTTAACATGGTCCGTTGATAGCTAGCTTTGACACGATCTTGAAATCAACGCAGTTATATTTGAATAATCACTCGAAAAGACAGAAATATTAAAGAGTTGGATGTTACCGATCCTACAAAGAAGATTATTACAAATTTTTAGAAATTCTACTATAGGATCACCATCGTGCACACATCATTTATTGTTATTAATTTAAATGCACGGCCAATATTTCAAGTAATCTTAACTCTTAAGTAATTTATAGATCATGTTGTGAGAAATTGTATGATACCAATGTAGTTGCATGGAAAAGATGTTGTGACTTTTAATAGTAGATAAAGAAATTAGAAGAGTGACCTTCTGGATATAAAAGACTTGTTAAAATGGGTTCGTTTGACCATAAATTTAGCAGCTACGGTCAAATATGGTGAGAGCTGAAAATTGCATAGCCAAAAGTTAATAACAGTATATTAATTAAAATGATTTGTAATTGGATGGTATGAGATGTGTTACATGTGCATATTTGATCTCTAGTCGATATTTTGTGTTCATATATAATATTGAGCCGTTTGATTTGAAAGATTAAGGGGTTGTTCTCTTTGTATTTCAGTTTTGTGCTTTGAATTTTGAATTGATTTTGAGTATCCATTTTGAGATTATTGAAAATATATTCTTTTTGGTATTTTGAAAACACCAAAAACGCGTTTTGAGAATTTTGATTTAATTATAACTGAAAACACTCAAAACGTCGTAAATTTGTTTTCAAAAAAAGTGTTTTTGAAAATAGGAAAAAGAACGCTTTTTCACTATTTTGAAAAATCGAAAACAGAAAACGACTTGAAAATAGCAAAAAGAACATGCCCTAAGCTGTTAGATAAATAAAATATATATTATTCAAATATTAGTCATGATTCATTTTTTTCATCAAAGTATTACATGCGTACAATTTATTTAAATAGGTAGAAGCAAGACTTAAATTTAGAATATTTGTCGCTCTGATAACGTGTTGAACCGTTTGATATGAAAGTATGTATATTATTTAAATATTATCTCTAATACGTATGTATATTATTTAAATATTATCTCTAATACGTGATAGATAGGAGTGACGTAATGTCAAAATTGAGGACTTTTTTCTCGAGCCTAAAAATTCTTGTAACTCGCCCATAAATATGGGTCATCGATGCACAATTGAGAGGAAGTGATAGAAAATTGGAAATGAACAACGGTCAAATTCCGGCTTTAACGCAATAGGCCAAAAAGTACACTGCACTCAATAGTTAATCAATTTTTAGTTAATTCGTGAAATCTTATCTTCATTGGTTGACTTGACCCCTGTTTAGTACAC